>CAIGRF010019903.1:0-19064 GCA_903798235.1 Fraxinus ornus
GTGATAAAAAAAATTTGACGATATGTGACCAGTAAATAAATCTGTAACTTATAATTATGAATCTGTGACCATTAATCACAAACTGTGACTTTATTATCTTTATTTAATAAATATTTTTAATTAATTAAATCCATACCTGATTTTTGAATTTTCAAACTATTTACCTTACTTTTGAATTGAGGTAAAGAATACACCTTAGATATGAATTTTTCCCTTATTAATTCCCTATAAATATGTTCAATTTCTTAAACTTGGGCCTCAAGTAGGCCATATGATAAGAATGTGCAATTAGGGCCGGACTTGAATAACCAAAACAATCTAGTGGGCCATATTTTATCAATTAGGCCTCGGATAATTAAATCGAAATTATTAAAAATTAAAATCATTACTTAACTTTGTCTCAAATCTCAAAATCAAGCTACCAAACTTCTCAGCCATGATTGATGCTTAATCTCTAATATCAACCTACTATAGTGTTTTCCACTAACACTTCGATGTTATTGTGACTTCTAGGTGTAAAATCATTATTTTAAATATAATTATTTTATGTGGTATTATTAATTATTATCATCACGATAGTTCAACTATTTATTATTATATTTTAGAACATTATCATGCAAAATGTTATAACATATTCATATAAAAATAATTCAATTTTGAACGATGTAATATGACTACCCTAATCTAGAATATCCTCACGTAGGCACGTGCTCAGTGCAAGACCACCTATATCAAGCACCATAAATAATGTAACGAAAAAAATATATATCTTGAAATAATATATAACGCGTTAAAAATAATTTGCAATATTCTAGAATGCATGACCCCAATACTATTATTGTAATTATAACATAAAAAAATATCATCGTATTGCTTAATATTTAAGAGAAAAACATCAATCTTACATAAATCATACATAATTTTTTAATAATAGAGTTTTTTTTTTTAATTGATACATAATCTGTTTTTATTTCCACTTTTTGTAGAAGAAGTTTATTAAAAAAACTATCTTATGTCAGCTTTCTTTAAAAACTCTTTTAAACAAAGAACGGTTTCAAAAAATTATACTAACATATTCAAAAGCAGCTTGTTTGAAAGTAGTTTCTTAATCTTAAAAATAATTTTTAATTTTTAAAAACTTCTGCTAAACGGGTCCTAATTTGATTTAGAGCATGTTAGAGCTCCATTTTTTTTTTTAATTATCAAAAATGCATTTTGGAATAATATTTTGATAAATAATGTGCACTTAAAAATAAGAAATAAATCTAAATTTACGTGTAATATTATTTTATTAAAAAATATGTGATTAAAAATAAGTGAGAAATATTTTTTAAAAATAAGGGGGGAGCAAGGGCTTAAATGCATTTGTGTTAATAGAAATAGGGAATATTCCGCGTAATCCCGTTTGATATGGCGGTGATTTAGAAAAATCGCTCTCACCAATATTTTTGTTAAAACGTTGTCATTGCACGTCCTCAAATGCGTCAAACTTTAATATTTAGTCACGTAACAACGTGCACCTATGTATACCCTACGCAACTTTTATGTCCACGCGCGCCCATCTCACGCTCCATCAAGCTATAATGCCACAATATTTCTCCTTCTTTATTTTCATTTATTCATGTCCATTACTACCCCTTTCTGGAAATGGAATACCAAAACTGCCAATTGTGGACACTTCGTGCTCTTGTTGAGCCACTTGGAATAATGGGTGATTTTTGAAACATTCAAGCATGAACCATGCTTACATTATAGAATATTTTTTACAGAGAGTTTGCAGACAACACACATGATGAGGCTCGCGCATGCAATTTTTTTTTAATACATATGGGGTCCGTCCCTTGTGAGGGGTCTTACTAAATAAATCCATTGTACATGAGGATTTATTCTTTAAGCATTTCACGGTGCACTCCACCTCGCCTCGGGATCGGGGTGGACAGTCTCGATTGAGTTACAACGTATTTTACATTTTTATTTTTTAATCCACCAGGTTGTCTATAGAGAGATAATGTTTACAATGTTGAGTAAAATCTCGAGTTCAAATACTTTCATTTGTTTCTTTTCTTCGCTTTCTAAAAAATTAAACGAACTTTAAATTTCATGTGATCGAGAGCAATAATTTGACAGGGAACAACTTTACGCAGTAGACATTTTGCACTAAAGAGTTTGCTCTCTTTATG
The DNA here is from genome assembly GCA_903798235.1 of Fraxinus ornus. Classification (NCBI taxonomy): domain Eukaryota; kingdom Viridiplantae; phylum Streptophyta; class Magnoliopsida; order Lamiales; family Oleaceae; genus Fraxinus; species Fraxinus ornus. The sequence continues at coordinate 2,181 of CAIGRF010019903.1, forward strand.
ATATTTCTTTTTTCATTTTAATAAAATCGAGACATTGCAAATACAAAAATTAGACAATCAAATTTGAAACGACACTCTTAAAAATATGTGCCATATAAGCCATTTTTTGGAAAAATATTATTTTAAATAGTAAATTTTTGAATAATGTATGGTTAATATGTAAGAAAAATTTCGAATTTACTTATAGAATAAAAAAGAGTTTTGAACACCGATATTTTTTCTTTTAACTTCTTTGTTATTTTTTTCCCATGAAATAATGAGGAAAGCAGATAATCCTTAAAAATGTGGGCACTGTCGGAATCCTTTAAATTCCGAAGTTTGCCATTCGTTGTAATAATGCATATCTAGAGGGGCACTAATGGAATTTCATAACTTAATAAACCTTTTTTCTTTTTTAAATTTAATTAGTAATCACCTAATATTATTAAACTGGCGCAGACCAAATCCCAAACAACGTGGGAGAGAGTAGTAAAAGAAGTCTCTCTCTCTCATATTTCTTATTCTTTCTTCATTAAATCACGTTACTTTTCCAATTTTATTATTTTTTATTTGGACGGTGAATATACAAAATCTCATTCTCTTGTCAGATCTTTATTATTTTCTGTTCTATTTTTATCAGAACATTTCAAGAAAATCAAATACTTGTAAATAACAAGTTGGGGATCTATTGGTTGTAGAGATAATCAATTTGAAGTGAGTTTTTTCATTCTTTAAGTGGAGGAGGCAGTGTTGGTTTGATCTGCTTCTTATGAACATTGTTGGTTTCTTGAAAATTTGATGGCTGATTAATAAAGCACTGGAGATTCTGATCCGTTTGAAGTTATTTTGAAAATGGTATAGAATTATTATTTAACTTTTTTCTGGTGATGCTTAATCTTCATCTTTGATAGCTTGAGATAAGTTGATCTGTGGTTAATTCAATAAAGGTTTAGTCTTTTTCATTGTTATAAATGATGATGGATTTCTTTATGAATTAACATGAATGAATTTGTTTTACTACCAATATTAACTTACCATCTTTTGGGTTGAATCTTAATATTCGTGGTCTATGAATTTTGTGAAGTAATTTCTGCCTGGTCCAGCCTTTCGGATGTGGTTGGGGACGGGGAAATGAAGGGGTGGATCCCTGGTTTTAAGTTGCAACTAAAGGTTTGACTTCAATTTACTTGAAGAGCAGACAATGTACTAGAATGCAGTAATTAATGAATTTGTTGAATGATTGCCCGAAATCAATTTTCATGTCATTTGGTGTTGAAGATAATAACTAAATGATATGCATTTGGCTTGATGTCACGCTTAAAATTTTAGATCAAGTGGTTTAACATTTACAAATGATAGACGAGTAATTGCTCACATTGTTATGGTTGATTGTGGAAAGATTTTCTTGGCATTGGTGATAGTTTATATATTCTATAAGTTCTGGGGTTGTTGTCTCAATGTGAGACTTGGGAACTCTTTTCTCCCTAGTGGTAGTGGTGTGGATCTGCATGCAGCCAACTGAAATTGAATATTTATATGGTCAATATATAAAAAATGATATGCATAAAGAAGAAAAAATTATCATTGTCTTCTCTCTTAGTTTTCTTTAATTCTTTATTTGATGGAAAATTGCTTTCTTGTGATCTCTGGCAAAATAGCCCCGGACTGAAGCATTGGTAGCCATGCTCATTATTAAGAAAACTTGTGAATGTGCATATATTTGAAAACAGCATGTCTTCGTTGGCACATAATTCATAAAAGTTAGTTCCATACAATTAGTGTTTGTTTGGAGGAGATTAAGTGAATGAAAAATGATTTTTTTGGAGAATATATAGCTAAAAAGTAGGAAAAAGTTACTGGTTCATGTGCAAAATTATTTTATTGGGAGAATGTGTGATTAAATAATGAGTTTGGGGAAAAATGATTTTCAAATACGTTGTGCCAAACAAACACTTAGATTGAGATACAATTTTATCACCCAGTTAACAATCAATGGGTGATATTAAATCTGCGAATAATGTAACTGGCAACTTGTAGTCTGAGGGCGTGTTTGAGCCCCATTTTTTTTTTTATTTTTTTTTATTTTATAAAATGCATTTTGGAATAGTAGATTGATGGAAAATGTATTGTTAAAAAATAAGGAAAAATTTTGGATTTGCTTGTAATATTATTTTATCGTATGAATGTGTGGTTGAAAAGAAGAGAGAAAAATATATTTTGGAAAAAATGGGGATCAAACAAAGGCTGAATTCAACAACGGACTTCTCTGGACTTAGTGTATCATTTTCTTCTATCCTTCCCTTTCTGGAAATTGCTCTTCATTACTCCATATTGAATATTGGTCACTGAAATTTTGTAGGTTGCTTCAGTCAGTTTAGGGGTTGGGTCTCTTGTTTGGGTGGAGGATGCTGATGAAGCCTGGATAGATGGGGAGGTTGTGGCGGTCAATGGTGAAGACATAAAGGTCCTTTCTACATCAGGGAAGACGGTAAGTTGTCATTGGAAGTTAAATATTTACTACGTTTTACACTTCCATTTTCTATCTCTCTCGTAGAAATCTTCAAGTTCATTTCATTGTAAATATTAGAGAGAGAGAGAGATGGAAACCGTCTCTTTTCATTAGTTATTCTCATGATATGTATTTATAGTTATATTGTCCTGCTAATTAAATGTAGCCCTTAACGGTTGGATGAATTTAGGACCCTTTTAATATTTCTACTAAGATTTTCTACAGGTTGTTGTTAAGTCATCCAATGTCTATCCCAAAGATGCCGAAGCCCCACCATGCGGAGTGGATGACATGACAAAGTTGGCATATTTGCATGAACCTGGAGCTCTACACAATTTAAAATCTAGATATGATATCAATGAAATTTATGTAAGTTTTACAATATCTTATTCATTTTCAGGAAAATTTTCCTTCTCATTCTTCATGCATTAACCCAGATAATTTTATAAGCTCTTTGACTTGGATGTGTTTGCAGACATACACAGGAAATATATTAATAGCTGTGAACCCCTTCCAAAAATTGCCTCATCTATATGATAGCCATATGATGGCTCAATATAAAGGAGTGGGCTTTGGTGAGCTAAGTCCACACCCATTTGCTGTTGCAGATGCTGCATATAGGCATGTATTTACTTTAGGTTGACTGTTTGTGTTCATACATATTACACAGCTAATTAAGTGATCGTTTTGTGGCCACAGACTCATGATGAATGAAGGAATAAGTCAGTCTATTTTGGTTAGTGGCGAGAGTGGGGCCGGTAAAACAGAAAGCACGAAATTGCTCATGCGTTATCTTGCTTACATGGGTGGACGATCTGCAACTGAAGGAAGGACTGTGGAACAAAAAGTTCTTGAGGTAACAAATTTTTCTTTTTAGTTGGTGCACGAGCATAGATTAGAAGCATTATTCTGGTAATTTGAGTATCTTACCTTCAATTCACATATTATGTTACGTGTTCTGTTCTTGTAGTCAAATCCTGTTCTGGAAGCATTTGGTAATGCAAAGACTGTGAGGAATAATAATTCGAGGTGTGGAAATTCAACATTTGTAGTATGACATAGGATTTGTTGCAACCATTATCTTATAAATTGATTTTGTTATATTCCATCTACTAATCTTTTACGTGCCACAACAATTACAGCCGTTTCGGTAAGTTCGTTGAGCTTCAATTTGATCAAAGGGGTAGGATTTCTGGGGCTGCTATTAGAACTTATTTGCTTGAGAGATCTCGAGTTTGTCAAGTGTCTGATCCTGAGAGAAACTACCATTGTTTCTACATGCTCTGTGCCGCACCACCTGAGGTAATTGGTTTCTGTTTCATTTTCTATCTTTATCCTTTTACAGAATTTTCACATTCGAGCATCTCATCTCAGACGCTTCCATTCACTAAAGATGAGATCCTAGTAGGACACATTAGAGGAGGGTGAGGTAGACCAAAATTAACTAGGTTTCTTGAGATTGGGAAGGATCTATTGCATTTGATGTTTGAATAGATGTAGTGAATAAGAACGCTCATGTAGCAGATCCTGAATTTATTGGGAATAGGACTTAGTTTGTTCTTGATTAATTTGTTAGTCGATTTGACATAAAAGGAAATTCGAAAAAATAATTTTATTATCTCACCGCTCCAAGCGATCGACGACCCCCTAATTGGCTTCTCACTTTCAATCATCACCGTCTCCTCGGACCCCACAATCTCTAACCAGGGTCGCTCCACTGTTACGACCGTTCCAAATGCTGGACTGACATCAAATAAGCTTGGAGCTTAATTACTAACGAGTGCGACCATACCAAAAAATGGTTTTCTTTTACATTCTATATGCAAAATGTTTAATCTCTTGAAGTAATTGAATTTTTATTAATTTTCTATTCTATACGCATTATGCTTAATCTCTGGAAGTAATTGAATTTCCATTAATTTTCTATTCTATCTTCTCGGCGATTGATATTAAGCAATACATTAGCATGCCAAGTATATATCTCAAGGCAGTTTCCACATCAAAGCTTTTATTGCTTGGTTGCAAAACTTGTTGATGAAGATTGCTTTGTCTTCTTTATTTACTCACATCAAGCATTCCTGCAGTAACCCCAAGATTCTTTCTGAATTCTCTCTGTTGCTACTGCTCTATGTAGCTTATTGGCTGCTAATTGAAATTATAAATTGTTCATGCCATTCTTATTTTTTAGTCTTAAACATACATTGTATCCCTGTTGTTTGTACTACTCCATGGGATTGAATTATGAGTTTGTCTGTTGATATCTACATGGTATCATGTCTCCAAATATTAGGTCAACACATCCTTCACTTAAGTCATCACATTTCTTTAATTTCTTGTCAATTTATTTTGAAAAATCTTTATTTATGCACTCTCTTATGTTTCCAACTTAATTCCAGATTAATCTCATTTTTTTTACTTTCAGGATATAAAAAAATTTAAGTTGGGCAATCCAAGAACGTTCCATTATTTAAATCAATCAAATTGCTATGAGATAGACGGGCTTGATGAATCGAGAGAGTATGTAGAAACAAAGAAGGCAATGGATACTGTGGGAATAAGTTCAGAGGAACAGGTATAAAGGACAGTTGTTTTACGTGCAAAAGTAGGACAGTTGTTTTGCATGCAAAAGTGTTTTCTCACTCAGTCTATTTAATTTTTTGTCTATCAGGATGCAATATTTCGAGTTATTGCTGCAATCCTCCATCTTGGAAACATTGAATTTACAAAGGGGAAGGAAATAGATTCATCCATGCCTAAAGATGAAACATCTTGGTTTCATTTAAGAACTGCAGCAGAGCTGTTCATGTAATTAGATATTTCAAGGGCATAATTAACCTTTGCTAAATTTTCATTCTTACTGCCTGCTAAAATTAGGAAGATTCAGCTTTTAAAAGTTCAGTATTTTGTAGGTGTGATTTTAAGACTTTAGAGGATGCCCTCTGCAAACGTGTAATTGTCACTCGTGATGAAACGATCACCAAATGTTTAGATCCTGAAGCTGCAGCTGGTAGCAGAGATGCTTTGGCCAAAATTGTCTACTCGAGGTTGTTTGACTGGTAAGCTTCATTTTATGCTTGAAGGGGGTGTTCATTAGTTGACGCACATTCCTGACCCAACATACAGTATATAATAGTGATTTTTGTAAATATTTATAGTTATTGCTTATCTACAGGCTTGTGGATAAGATTAATAGTTCAATCGGTCAAGACCCTAATTCAAAATGTTTAATTGGGGTGCTGGATATTTATGGATTTGAGAGTTTCAAGACTAACAGGTGCTTAACTGGTATGCTTTGTCTTCATTGTTGACATGGTCTGGTCTGTTTTACTCAGTTACGTAAATAATTAAATATAAGTTGAATATTATTTATGTCCTTGTCGCCTGTTAATTGGTCCACATATAGGTTTTGGCAATTTTCATTGTTTGTGATATAGAGAAAGAGACAAGATAATCTTTTAATTACTTCTGTTTGGTTACATTCACTCTATGTTTTCTTTTTCTCATTTTGCATTGCTGGGGAGAGAAGAGGCGGAAAGCGGGGGGTGTGGCGGATGGGGAGTCAAAACTCGGCAAATGCATGGTGCCTTATCTGTAAAATGACATCTTGCTCCTCCCATGGTTATAGAAGGGTGAATTGCAATTTCATGCTTGTCTAAAGTTTACGACGCTAATACTTTTTGTTGTTGCTTGTTGGGAAAAATGTGTCGTTCATTGATAATTTGATCCGGCATATCAACACCTTGTCATACTTGTTACAGGATCTGAAGAGCTAAAATTATCAGCATCCTTCTTGACTTCTGAAATACAAACTCATCAATACTTTTGAAATGCAAACTTTTCAGCTTTCTTTTCGCAAATTTGTAAATGTTGATCAGTTTGATTCCAATGTATGGCCTAACTCTTCCATCCATCATGGAGGCCATTATTTCCAACTATTCGCTTATAGTAATCACTCTGAATACTTAATAATGCGCATTTCTACAGTTTTGAGCAATTTTGCATAAACTTGACCAACGAGAAGCTTCAGCAGCATTTTAATCAGGTTTCTTATAGATTCTTTATTCGTCCTTCGTAATTATTTTTCAGAATTTGTCATTATGCTACAGTTTTGTGATGCCTATTAACTTATATGCCAGCACGTTTTTAAAATGGAGCAAGAAGAGTATACAAAAGAAGAAATTAACTGGAGCTACATTGAGTTCATTGATAATCAAGATATTCTGGATCTCATTGAAAAGGTTGTACCATTTGTGCTTTCAATTTCCTCTGAAGTTTTGTTATCCAATAGTTAATTTGTTTCCTTCTTCAATAACCACGTATCTTTACATTCATTTTTGTTCTAAACTCATTGAAGAAAAATAGTCCATCGTCGTATTCTATGCATTGTTTTAAAAAGCACTCGAGGCTTATGCCTTAAGTCATGCCTTGCATGAAGCTTTCATTAAGCATCTCGAACCTTATGCTTTGAGTGCCATTTGTCGAGGTGCATGCCTCAAGTCATAGGACTCGGGGTGGCTGTAGTGTGCATTCCTTGAGTCTTTCCCTTTCTGGGGTTTTTATTGATGGCCTCGACTTTCTGTGCTAGTTTTTGTTTTTGGCAGACTGTTTAAGGTTTTTGGGGGCTAGTTTTTGAGTCTCTTTCAATTTCCCACTTTCTAAAGGTAGATGGGGTTTTCTGTTCCATTTTTATAAATTGTGTCGATTGTAGATACTATTAAGACTTGCGTTCATCTTAAAAGGCCAACCTTGTTAAGAGGAGTTAGCCAAAACCTATATGTTGTTTAATACTTTTATATTTAATCGATGTGAGATATATATTTAGAATGTCCCCACAAGATAATGGCTCGTTTGAGAACGCCAATCGTGCAGTCTGAACGCTTGTTTGAGCTTGAATGGCTCTAATATTATATTAATACTGGGATTTCCATCTTAAAATGTCAACTTTTTTAAGAGGAGTAGCATAAACATTTATATGTTGGTTACTTTTCTATTTAACCTATGTGGAATTTTATCTCTTGCCAGACACTCGTGTTTTAGCAAATGTTATGATCTGGTCAACTTTTAAGTGAATAATATTCATTCTTATCTATATTTTTTCTTTTATTTTGTAATTCCTCAGAAGCCAGGTGGTATTATAGCTCTTTTGGATGAAGCTTGGTAAGTCTGCCTAATTACAAAGACTTCTATTTAAAATGCTTCAACTTGTTTAGTAATAGAATATTTGATGACTAGCAATTTAATGGTTGCGAATTTCTTGTAGCATGTTTCCTCGATCAACTCATGAAACATTTGCTCAAAAGCTCTACCAGACATTCAAGAACCATAAGCGATTCAGTAAGCCCAAATTAGCTCGTTCTGACTTCACAATTGCCCATTATGCTGGGGATGTAAGTTTCTATCATCTCTCTATTGTCTGTGTTAGGTTATACATTCAAATATCTGTTGAACCCGAATATTAAGGAGAGTTATTGAAGAGAATGGATTATCTGAATGTTTTATATGTCAGGTAACTTATCAAACCGAGTTGTTTCTGGACAAAAACAAGGATTATGTTATTGCTGAACATCAAGCACTCTTATGTTCTTCCGAGTGTTCCTTTGCTTCGAGTCTTTTTCCACCTTCAACTGAGGAGTCCTCCAAACAATCAAAATTTTCTTCAATTGGCTCCAGGTTTAAGGTTTGTAATTCATTTCTTTTCTTATCACCTCTCCTAGACTTTCTGCCCGGGAAATTGAGATATGACTGTTTTTTGCAGCAACAATTGCAATCTCTGCTTGAGACTCTAAGTGCTACCGAACCTCATTATATTCGCTGTGTGAAGCCCAATAATCTTCTTAAGCCAGCTATATTTGAGAATCATAATGTCCTGCAACAACTACGTTGTGGGGTAAGAAGTATATATATTTTTTTAATTGGTTGCTTGTACATTTTTAATTAGCAGCTTAGCTTCCTGTGTGTGGGTTGTTTATGCTCGTTATGCATGTACATCCAGGGAGTCATGGAAGCGATTAGGATAAGTTGTGCAGGATATCCTACGAAAAAACCATTTTATGAATTTGTAGACCGTTTTGGCATCCTTTCTCCTGAAGTTTTAGCAGGAAGGTATGCCATTATTACCTCGTACTTTTCCCTCATGACATGTATGAAGCTTACTTTGTCCTCTAATTGAATTACGTTAGTACGGATGAGGTCACTGTATGCAAGAGGCTTCTGGAGAAAGTGGGACTTGAAGGTTATCAGGTAATGAATTACTTTCTCGGACAGTAGAATATAAATCTGGTATGAGCTCTTTTTGGAAACTCTATTATCAATATATTCCCCCTTAGTAATAATGATCCTGTGGAAGTGTTGGATCAGTTAACCTTAGTTGCTAATATCTAACATTTTGCAGTAATGCTCTAAAAGAAGTTATTATAACTTTCAGAATCCACGATTTTTTTATTTTTTTATTTTTATTTTTTTGCAGATTGGTAAAACAAAAGTGTTTCTGAGGGCTGGTCAGCTGGCAGAGCTGGATGCTCGTCGGACTGTGGTGTTAGGAAGATCTGCTAGCATTATTCAGAGGAAAATTCGCTCTCACATGGCTCGAAAGAGTTTCATATTGTTGCGTCAGTCGGCGATACAGATTCAATCTGTGTGCAGAGGTACTTAAGTTGGTCAAAAAGTTTCTATATTGATGGAGGTACCCACAAATATTGAGAAGTTTTTATTGGGTTTTCCCTTTGATGTTGCAGGAGAAGTTACTCGGCAAGTTTATGATGGCATGCGGAGAGAAGCTTCTTGTCTGAGGATTCAGAGAGACTTGAGAATGCACCTTGCTAGGAAAGCATACAAAAAACTATGCTCATCTGCTGTTTCATTACAGACAGGATTGCGTGGGATGGCTGCACGTGATATACTTCGCTTTAGAAGGCAGACAAGGGCAGCTATTGTAATCCAGGTAAATTAGCTCTTTGCAGAACTTAACTCCTGAAGACATTAATTACTACTTGGTATTTGGTTTACGGACAACATAATTTTTTTTGGCTTCTAAACGCATTATTATCTCTTGAATGTATTTATATCTTAAAGAGGAATATTACTTGTGCTAAACTGGAAATTTTGATGACTTTCTCCTTTAACTGCAGAGTCATTGCCAGAGATTCCTAGCCCATTCAGAGTATATGAAGCTGAAGAAAGCTTCAATAACCACACAATGTGCATGGAGGGCAAGAGTTGCACGTAGAGAACTGCGCAAGCTGAAGACGGTTTCTCTCTCTCTCCCCTTCCCTTCCTTGACACCCTCCACCTATTCTCTATATCTCATCCGTGTATCTGATATCTTCCTTCAAATTCTCTGTGCCTGATGGAATTTTGTCAGATAAATCTCTTTTTAGTTATATTTTCTAGTTGCTATGATGTTGAAACATTTTAAATTTACGTATTTTTTATCACCTTAATGTGACTATCAGTTGAGGGCATTTGAACTAAGAATTCTATGTTCTCTTCTTGCCGACTTAGAGGCTGGAAATGAATCAATTAAAAGTTTGGGGGCTAAGGTGATATCTTCATATATGACTCATTTAGCAAGATGAATAGATTGTTTTAAGGTGAATGAAATGCTTAGGAAATATAATACACACATTGAGTATGCATCTGGACTCAAACAACCAGATATTTTTGCAGTTACATTGAATGCTTGTAGCACTTGAGTTAAAGCAATTAGCTACTCAAGTATTTTTTACCCCTTCATATAGGATTTATGGAATTGTTCAGCTATGAAACTTAAAAAGCCAGCGACTTCCTTTTCCTTTCTCTAAAAGGAGAGACTTACCCTGAAATGTGGTTTGACATTTTATGGAATTAAGGAATCACCTCAATTGCTCCTCTTTTCTTTTTACGCATTATATTACCACATTTATCTGTCATTATGCCATAATTTTCATTGTGAAATAATTGTTTAAATTTGTTTTCATGAAATGCAGGCTGCCAGAGAAACCGGAGCTCTCCAAGCTGCCAAGAATAAATTAGAGAAGCAAGTTGAAGAACTGACCTGGAGATTACAGCTGGAGAAACGAATGAGAGTAAGTAAACCTTCTGAGCTTCTTCTTTATTAGTTGGGACAATTTTTCAAGTTGGTTTTTTAAGTAATATAATTTTCAGTTTTCTTTAGCGTCAGATTTTACGTGCGATTTTAATTGTAACTATGAGATGAACATAATTCTTCCAATGCCAGGCATCATAGCTGAAAATGTTTCTGATCCTGCAAATAATAAATGCACATTCAAGTATTAGCAATAATGCTGAAAGAAACTGAAAGGAAGGAAGATAAGTTTTACAAGACAAATCAAGAACCCCTACTTCCACCTCTGCCTGAAACCTAAAAAGAAAATTTAGAAAAAGAAAGATAAAAAATTCTTGTAAATGTGGTATTCAAGTGATTTTATCTCAAACTCAAGCTAGGAAATGTAAATCTTTCACCTGGTTCATTCTGTTAGATGAAAGTGGCATTTTCAATGCTTTTGAAGCTAAAATTAAGAAATATTCTTTGGGTATCATGTATTTAGTTTCCTTTTGTAGGGGTTTTTTTTTTTTTTTTTGTTATCTGCTTTTGTTGTTTTTTAAATGGCTCAAGTCTAAGACTTATCAGTTATTACCATATTCTATCAGCAATAGGACAAGATACGCATATCGTGAGAAAAGCTTTCAAATCATTTTTATTCTTTTTAACATAGTATATTTCCAAATCCACGTGGCAGCTCTTTTTTATCTTTTTTTTTTTTCTTGTGGTCTATGCATCTACATTCAATTAATGAAGGCTGATCTAGAAGAAGCAAAAATGCAAGAAAATTCAAAATTGCAATCAGCTTTGCAAGAGCTTGGGCTTCAATTTAGAGAAACCAAAGACATGCTCATGAAAGAAAGGGAAGCTGCAAAAAGGGCAGTCGAGCAGGTCCCAATAATTCAGGAGATCCCAGTAATGGACCATGAAATGACGGAGAAGCTTAATGCAGAAAACGAACAACTCAAGGTAAGCTGATTGAAATTTGGGGAGTTTTCTGGTAAAGAGTTAATTTAATTATGTAGAAATGAAGTTGTTGAATGCTTGTTTTGTTAGTGTATTCATTTTTGTGACTTATTGCAGGCCTTTGTTAGTTCTCTGGAAAAGAAAATAAATGAAACAGAGAAAAAATATGAAGAGGCAAACAAACTTAGTGAGGAAAGATTAAAGCAAGCTATGGAGGCAGAGTCGATGATTGTTAAGATGAAGACTGCTATGCATAGGTTCCGTTCTAACCTTTACACTACCAGTAGTTATTAATTTCAAATTGGGTTTTCTTGCGATCTTTTGAGACGATTATTTTTATTCTCATCTTTGATATTTTATTTTATTTTTTTAATTATTGTTCTTCACTATTTACAGGCTTGAAGAAAAAATCTCTGACATGGAAATTGAGAATAAAATTCTTCGGCAGCAAACCTTGCTCCCTGCTAAAGGAATGACAGAAAATCCTTTTGCTTTAGCAACCAAGGTGAATACTTGTCAGGAAAATCCGATGGTCCATCTCTTGTATTTTCATTAAATCAGTAAATCTCACATTATCCTGTTGAAAATTATATGCAGATATTGGAAAATGGCCAGCATGTCAATGAAGACATCAGAACGACTGTACTAATCTTTAATAACTACCAATTTGAATTTTTTAAGGTAGGTTGTTGGACTCTGATTCTGGTTCTCTGTTAATGGATAAGAATTATTTATGCAGGAATCACAACATACTCCAGAAAAAACTTATGAGACGCCTGACAGCAAACCAAAGAGACCCCCGGTTGATCGGCATGTATGGGCTTCTAGAAACTGTGGTTTGTTTCATTTGTGTTGACATAAGTTCTTGGTTAACTAAACAGAAACAATTGTGAAAATTGGTACAGGAGGATGTTGATGCACTCGTGGATTGTGTCACGAAAGACGTGGGCTTCAGTGAAGGCAAGCCAGTTGCAGCTTTCACCATATACAAATGCCTTTTGCACTGGAAATCTTTTGAAGCTGAGAAGACAAGTGTATTTGATCGTCTCATACAAATGATGGGTTCAGCCATCGAGGTAATTGGATGACTTTGTACTAATCTCATTATTCTTCCGGATTAGAGAATCAAAAAATTCATGGTTTGGTGGTTATTTAAAAAAAAAAAAAAACAAATGATGTAACAGCGGCCCAAAAATCAAGATTTAATAAATTCGTATCTTGGGTAATAATATCATGTATACCATAAGCTAATTGTGAAGAAGTTTATTTATATCTTTGGTGGCTGTCATGTTCAAATATGTTTCCTCGTCTTGAAACTAATTGATTTATCTCAATTGTAAATGTAATAGTCTAAACATCAGAGTTCCTTTTCCTAGTGTAGACATAGTAGAGTTGATAGCAAATATGTTTCTTTCGTTGCTGCTCTTTTTTTTTTTTGGTGGGGTGGGGTGGATGGGATTACATTAGAACTTAGAAGCAATATATTAGAATAAACAAAAATCTTTGCAATTTAATCACGCATTCTCAGCCTTTTAAGCAATAAGATTTGGGTTTATGAGCAATGGAGCATGATGTTATCCTTGTCCATATGGTATATCTGTTATTGTCTCCATCCATGATCAAAATGCCTATTGGATTTTCTAGTGATATGGGCGAAAATCAAAGTGATGCCTTGACATAATTTAAGATGTTTGCATGGAAATTGTTAATTTGAACTCATGTTGCAAATAAGTGCTTTGCCATCTCAGCTTCTGACGAGATTTTTAGTATAATTTTGCAATTTTTGCTTGACACATGTCTCATTTATTGAAGTGGGTTTTTTTCTTTCCATATCTTTCTGTTTCTAGTAATGATTTTGGGGAGAACAATGTTGTGGTTTCAGTTTCACAGATGGTAGCCTTTCACAATTTTTACTATGTTACAGCAGAAAATTAAATTTTTGTAGAAAAAAAAAATCATGAATTAGCTCAGCAAGCAACATTAGGAAATCTTGTAATAGATATTGTAGATATTTAAGATGGAACTTAAATGCAGAACAAAGAAAGCAATGATCACATGGCTTATTGGCTGTCAAATACCTCTACTTTGCTGTTCTTACTTCAAAAAAGCTTGAAAGCTGCCGGCGCACCTGGTGCAACTCCAGTTCGTAAACCACCTCCGACCTCTCTATTTGGGAGAATGACAATGGTAGCGGAATTCTTTTCATGTTTTTTTTTTTTTTTTTTTTNNNNTCTAGTATATTATATTATTGGAAAATTGTATGCAGGGTTTTCGGTCATCCCCTTCTTCGGTCAGTCATGCTGCGGCTGCGGCGGCGGCGGCGGCGGCGCTTGAAACAGTGCGTCAAGTTGAAGCCAAATACCCAGCTTTGCTTTTCAAGCAGCAGCTCACGGCATATGTTGAGAAAATCTATGGAATTATTCGAGACAACTTGAAGAAGGAGTTGGGATCATTGCTTGCTTTATGTATCCAGGCATGTTAAACTGTTGTTATATTTAATTTTTTTTAGATCGAACATTTTACATTGTGCCTGGATGGAACTTGTTAGTACTGATTTGGAAGCCATTTATATTTTGCATGTATTTTTTTTTATATTTATGACCATTAGAAGTAAATTAAAGACTTTTATTTCTGTGTAAATGATTCACTCTGGTGAACTTCAGGCACCGAGAAACTCGAAAGGAAGTGTGCTAAGAACTGGACGATCCTTTGGAAAAGATTCTCCAACAAATCACTGGCAGGGAATCATTGAATGCCTCAACTCTCTTCTCAGCACACTTAAAGAAAATTTTGTATGGACTTCATTTATCTATGCCAGATTGTGTATACCCTTATTACGTGCTATAAAATGCTAATGGTTGTTGGATTTTCCAGGTCCCACCAGTTCTTATTCAGAGGATATTTACTCAAATATTTTCATACATAAACGTACAACTCTTTAACAGGTCTGGGATTTTTTTATTTGAAATTTTATCCTCCTCCGCTATTGTTTTCACTGTAAGCTTAGAAATTTGATCCAAATGTGTGTGATTATGCAGTCTTCTTCTGCGTCGTGAATGTTGTACATTTAGCAACGGTGAGTATGTCAAAGCTGGGTTAGCCGAGCTAGAATTGTGGTGCTGCCAAGCAAAAGAAGAGGTAAGTAATTCTTGTTTATTTTCTTATTATTTCTTCCTTACCTTGTGTTTCGTTATCTTTTTTCTCGCGTCGTCTTGCTTTCTTGAAATATTCTTGGATTACAGTATGCAGGCTCGGCTTGGGACGAACTCAAGCATATAAGACAATCTGTTGGGTTCTTGGTGAGTTCATCCTTTTCAAAGTGCCATCTTCCCTGGAAACATTAATAAATATTTATTTTAGAAGTTGCTTATTTACTTATAAGTACACCTTTAAGCTCAGCCAAACATGCCTTTATTTCTAGCTACGTCACTTATCCATTATCTTTAGCTTCATTCTGTTAAATCCTACCTGCAGGTTATACATCAAAAGTACAGAATATCATATGATGAGATTGTCAATGATCTGTGCCCTGTAAGTCTTCATTTCACTTCCTGTCTTGACCCCATCCCTACCTCCCGCCCCAACAACAACAGAAGTTTATTGGATAGTTTTCTCAAACCATTATTCCAACAAATTGTATGCATTTGCATTAAGTTCTCGTGGAAATTAACCACGATTGGAAGGTGTATTTGTTGAGGGATAAATCTCACATCTGTATTATACCGAAATATTAACCAACATATAAGGATTTGCCTGTCTCCTCTTAACAAGGTTGCTCTTTTAAGATGGAACCCCAAATCTTAATGGTATTATGGTGCCACTTTTCTATCTATGTTACTCAAAAAATGGCCGATGGGTTGGTTCTTTGGAATAACGCACTCAGTTGAGTGCCACGTGTTATTTCTTCTTCTCATGTTGGAATTATTGGCCTTCTCAGATTCTTAGCGTCCAGCAGCTGTACAGAATATGTACTCTTTACTGGGACGACAACTACAATACTCGAAGTGTATCCCCAGAAGTAAGTATTCTGTGGCCAAATTACGCATTTTCTACTGTAAGTCCTGCTAGTTCATTGTCAGTGTAAAAGTTGTTCGAAAAATTCATGCTGAACTCTGAAACAGGTCATATCTAGCATGAGGGTGCTCATGACAGAGGACTCCAACAATGCTGCTAGCAGTTCATTTCTGTTGGACGACAATTCAAGGTAACTTATAATAATTTCATATCGCGATCTGCTGAAAATCGAGAATAATGTTCTTGCAATATAATGACAGCAAAAGAACTGGGAACCCGTGTGCCGGGGTAAACGATTAAATTAAAAAAATGTTGGTCGCTCAACTTTCAGAGAAGTTTCATTTTAGTCACTGAACTATTTTTGTTCCAAATCAGTCACTGAACTTTCTTCTCTTACAGTTGTCCCACTGATTAAGTGTCTTTTAGTACAATTACGCATTGTCCGACATTACCATCAGAATATACGTCATGTTTCTCGATATTTTTTTCCTGCCTTCTCAAAAAAGTGAATTTAACCTTTTTATTTATGTGCTGCAGCATCCCGTTCTCGATTGATGACCTTTCCAAGTCTCTCCAAGTGAACGATTTCTTAGATGTCAAACCTGCGACCGCACTTCTTGATAATCCAGCCTTCCAATTTTTACACGACTGAGGTTAAGGAACCTTCATAGTACCTAATCTTTTGGTTTGGCTACGCCAGGGATACAGTATACATAGTACATTTGTTTTCGATTTTTGCCATATAGGTGTCGTGTAGTTATTCTTTTTCTTCGATAAAAAATCCAATCAGCGAGATATTGCCTTCGTTTTTTTGCCATATTGGCAGCATTCTTTCTAGGGAGTAGGGTGAAGCATATTTTTACAGTATAGTAATTCGGTGGATCAGAAAATCCCACCTGATTTTACTATGTAGTGGTGATTTTTCGACGAAAGAATTGTATGAAAAATATTTGGTGATGGTTTTGTACATTTCTAAGATGAAAATGGTTGCAATTTAGTTGGAATTTTTTTTTATTATTATTTTTTGTTTTGTACAATGTGTTAATTAGTAGTACTGTTTGTAAATAATTTTGAAACATACCTAGTTTCAATTTTTAACTTCTTGGAAATTACCGTTTCAATTTTGAGGAATTTGATAATGTTTCAATGGGTTGGGATGGTTTTTTTATCCAACCCAATATGATTTAAGGGAAAAATACATGGTCATGGATTATCTTTCACGAAATCAAAAATCATCAAAAATCAGGCCTCAATGTTTAAATTTACAAAATTCATGGTTTTCTATGAATTAATTAATTATATTTTACAATCAATCTATTAAATTAAATATTTAATTGTAATATAATATAATTAACCATCCCACCCCACCCCATCT
>CAIGRF010019903.1:21514-35986 GCA_903798235.1 Fraxinus ornus
TTTCAAGTTTGTTTTGATTTTTTTTTTTTTTTTTGTTGAATTTGAACAATTTTTAAAGTTTGAATTGAAACCATATAAAAATTTGTTATTTTTAACCTACATAAGGAATTTTTTGTGAAAATTATTTTTTAAATAAGTTTGAAAGTGTGGAGCATATTCTTTTTATAATTTTTTTGGGATTTATTTATTTCATTTTTACGTCCTTAATTTTCAGTTTAATGTCAAATTATTTTATATTTGTACATAGTAATATAGTATTCATACCAATCAGTCTATGTAAAAAAAAAAAATGTTTGTACATTCTGAATTATTCTTGTCTTCACTATTATTTCTATTTAGATTTTTTTTTTAATTTTAGATATTAAATTTTTTAATTCATCAGGTTGGGTCGAATTGAATTTTAATTCATAACACGAAATCTGACCTCAAATTTGATTTTCCAAACCAACCCAAATTTGTCGATTTGGATTGGATTGGTCGGTTTGATCAGTTTTGGTTGGTTTTTGTCATGTCCTAACTGTGTTCGTTTCCTCCTAGTGCGTAATTTACGGGAATAAAGTAAATGTCCAAAAAGAATAATTATAGACAATAAATAAATTGAAATAGTATTTTCAAAAAGCTAAAAATGAAATTAGTAAGTTACAAAACTATTTTAAAAATAATATTTTTTAGGTTCTAAATAAAAATTGGGTATGGGTCTAATTTAACACCTGTACAATTAGGCCATTGTACTGGCCCGTCTTAAGAAAATGGGCCTCACATGGGGTACACTGAGCCCACTATCCCAAGCAGACTTGGCCGAGATGGCCTCAGACTTTTCATGGGTCGAATTGCCTTGGACTTGGAAAATCGGTGCCATTTTATACCTCTAGGCTCTAAATGAGCTAGCTCGTTTAAAAGCTTATTTTATCCTATACGACAAAATTATTTCTTTTATTCTCAACAATGTGTGCGCGATAAATTTTTTCCCATAAAAGTTGACAGCAGATTTTTGTAATTAAGTTAAATCATCAATGGCCACCAAACTTTATACTTAGTGTCATCGTGACCGCTCAATTTAATTTTATTTCACCATGATTACCCAACTTTATACTTAACGTTACTATGACCACCCAACTTCTTTTCACTAATTCTAAAATGAGTAAAATGGTAACCTTGAATTATATATAAAATAAATTTAAACAAAACAAAAATAAAAGTTTGTTTTAATAACATTTTTTTAAATAAGTTTTTATTTCATTTCTTTAAGTAACCTTTTTTTAAAATAAGTTTTTATTTGATTTTATTTTTTTTAAAATTAATTATTTTATCTTTTTTTGTTTTAAATTTATTTTTTTATATATATAATGCAAAGTTACCATTTTGCCCCTTTTAAAATAAGTAAAAATGATGAAAAGAAGTTGGGAGCCATGGTGAAATAAAATCAAACGGATGGCCATGATGACATTAAATATAAAGTTGGATAATCAAGGTGAAACAAAATCAAATTGAATAGTCATTGTGACATTAAATAGGTCTTGCACGCTAAATTTTCAAGTGGTGGTGTTCGTAACGTTTTTGTGTTAAATCACTTTATTCGATAACCGTCGAAAGTGAATAAATTTATAACTTTTTTATACTAATCCAACGTGAAATTTTTATGCTTAATATACTCTCAAAGTATGGTGTTCATTTGAAAACATCAATTTCGAAATCTGATTTCTAGTTATAGCTTTAAATTGGCTGATTTTAGTTTGAGCTTAATATGTTCATGTGAGCTTAAAAGGTTTTGATACTACTTGAGGTTGTATCTCGAAATGACAATCTTATTAAAAAGAATAGTTCAAAGGAAAAAGCCATATGTACAGGCTTTTCCTTCATAGATGTTCTACAGGTGCTGAGTTGACAACACTTAATTGGAATATTTTTTTAAACTTCCAATGAATTGATGCCAAGTCTATATGTGAAGGAATTTTGTGAATAAATTCTGTTCATGTAGCATGATTCTAGTTCAAATCCTTGATTGTTATTTTCATATTGTCTGTAATCAATTTGTCATATCGAAAGAGTCTTTTATTTTTATTTTTTTGGTCCAGTGAGCAATATTTACTTCGCTACTCAATTAATGTGGCCAACTAGAATTTGAAATTGGAGTTTCAGAAATGGACGTGTCCACGAGGCATTCACATGAATAATTTAAATTCTTTCACTTTCTCCACTATGTTTTTCTAGGGTTTGGACCAAAATTCCTTGAGACTTAATTTAGGACCCCTACTGGACCAATTTCATTTATCCAAACCTCATTTTCAATTTCTAATTTTGAAATTAATCAAAGTTTTGAACCTTCGAGGTCATTGCTTAAAGCCCTTTTACAACATATTTGATTGAGTTGTATTAAACATGACAATATACAAATTATTATTCTGTACAGCACACAAAACACGTGACATAACATAAAAAAGTATAGATTAGTAATATGATTCCGATGAATGAAAGACATTAGTCTAACAAGTCTAAGCCGAGTATCACTCTTTATATGTTAGTATTGAAATTTTATTTGACAATTATTGAAAAAAAAAATAAAAAAATCAACATTATCGACATGAATTGAACCAAGTGGCTAAAAGGGTCAAATCCGTTGTAAAGACTTTCATTACTCCTTTGGATTTATTTTGGAGCAGCCTATTGGGTAAGGGCTCATGAAGTCACCTGATTGAGCCAATTTTAACAACCTGTAATTGGTCCAAGGGTAAGATCTTTAGGTCCCCCCGACACCCCACGCCAACCCCCGAGATTGACAATTAAATGAAAACTTGTATGCCTACTTTCTATAATCTTAAATCTAAGTATGAAAGCGATTGGATGATCGAATCTCGCATTTGGTCATCTCCCTTTCAGTTCCCTGTGTTGCATACCCCTTTGGGGGTGGCTGAGTTGGTGGAGCAGGTGAACGCGGAAACCGAATGTCACTAGTTCAAATCCCCCTGCCAACACTTTCTCGATCGAACTCGTCGCACCAGACTTGCCTAGTGAGGTTTATCTCTCCTGTGTGGTTTGCGGGCTACTGCATATGGAGTAAGGTTTACCCAGTGCGTACTTACGGGGAAGCGGCCGCGGGTTCCTACGTAAAAAATAAATAAATAAATAAATCTTAATGTGAAAATGGAGTAAGTTGTCGAATTAAAAGAGTCGAAGGAAGCCTAACGATTGATTATGATAGCTTAGCTAGGGGCAAGGAAAATCCTATATTGAAAGAAGCAGAAATAAACCGTGTTGAAAGCTCGATATTTTATATATAAAAAAACCGTCGAATGAATGATCAATCGTGAGCCTATGTCGAGGTACCAAAAGAAAGCATTCTAGAAGCATCTGGAATCACGTGGTATGATTGTTAGTGAACCTATGAGAGTTGGGCAAGTATCGATAGAATTCAAGTATTGTAAACATTTATCTATGTCTATTAGAGAATATCGAATAGCACTCAATTCTATTAACGAACAAAAAGAAGAGTTTATTAGTCATGCCGCTATGGGAGTTTATTTCGTCATTCGAGCTTGTTGCATATATACTCTTTACTTTAAATTAGTAAAGAATATAAAAATTGAAACCATGAGTTCAAGACAATTGCTTTCATTCATAAATAGCATCCATTTCTACATCTAATAAAGGCATAATTTTAAATTTGTCATCCTTGACGGTTGAAGAATAAAGACGATTGTGACCAATGCAAGAAATCCAAGTTAGTCGATTTCATCTCATATTGGGTGTGTTTGATGTACCACATTATTTTGGAAAAATGTATTCTGAAATAGTAGATTGATGAGAATATATGGTTGAAAAAGAAGAAAAAGTTATTGATGTGATATAAAATATTATTTTATTGAAGAATGTGTGGTTGAAAATAGTAGAAAAATGAGAATGAAAATTTTAATGTGTACCAAACAGATATTTATGCCTGGCTAAAAATTAGATTTTTAAAATAAATTTTGATAAAAGTTAATGAAATGTATAATTGAAAAGTTGATAAAACTTGTGGGCCCCATAAACATATAATAAAAAATGAGTTTGAGAAAAAATAAATTTTAAAAATTGAGATCAGAGAGGGAGGTATAAGGGTATTTTACCTACATAGCATGTGGTCTCTCTATGAGTAAGGTATGGACCATTACACATTTTCAATACGAATGGATGAAGATTTTATCTTATCCTTTGGAGTGGGATTGATAGATAGGATCATATACTATAATTTAGATGGAAAAGTAGCGAGCTAAATTATAAACGACACTTGATAAATTGAGTTGAATATTATCGAACAAGAGAAGAGACAAATATAATAAAATTTATCAATTGTCATGTTCATTTTTATCTAACTCGACGTACTAAACATGTACATAAAATTGCTAAAGAAAGGAAAATGACAAAAATGTCACAACTTAGGCAACCTAATCTCTTTAGTTTAAATGTTTAATAATGAATTAACAAAATGTTAAAGTTGCATCTTTCATTCATTAATCGAACAAGGATTAATGTGGCAAAATTGCATAATGGAAATGGTCCAAATCGCATCTTCTAGTCAAAATCAATTAATTAATTGGCTTATACTAATCAAGAATCAAATGCAGGCTGGTGAAGAGCATAATCTTTAATCAACTAACATCATTTTTGTTTCACGTGTTAGGTAGATATATTTGAATATGAATATGTACATATTCGCATTCGGATATATATATAATTTACATGGGATAAGGAAAATTACATTAAGAAATTTGTATCGTAAAAATAATATATGTTAATGAAATAATTGATTTTTTTTTTAGAAAGGCGAGTTAGACGTCTTTCTTTAAGACTCACGTTTAACTATTTTCGATATTTGTTTGGATTATTCGATATGCCCATAATATAGTTCTCAAAATAAGGTTTGAGATGTCATAAGCAATTTGTAGATTCGATTAGCATACGATCGTCAGAGAATTTTTAAAATTTGCATGAAATTCAAATTTATTGTGATTTTGTCCATGTTTGGTGAAGATTAAAATCAATTTTTAGTAAATTTTGATAAAAGTTAAACAGTTATGGATTCTATGAAATATGTTATTAAAATTAATTGTTAACTTTGATTTAGATTAAAATGTAGATTTCAATCGATACCAAACATGATTTTATAAAATAAAAAAAAAATCTCAAAAGTTGGGGGAAGGGGGGCACGTGCCCCCCAGGACCCCCTAGGTCTGCCTCTGTCTCTCTGTGTGTGTGTGTGTGTGTGTATATATATATATTGTTCGTTTTATTGCTGAATCTTGTTAAATAATTAAAACATAGATGATGCTTATAATATTAATGGAATCGATTTCCTGCCACTCAGTAAATATAATAAAAACTTCTTACTTGCTCTCTTGCCACATTAATCACGATAAATTTTTATCTTGTCCACTGAAACAGGCGATCAGGTCCGATAATATTCATATATGCAATCTCATATTTAGTTTTGATAGAATATACTTAGTTTGACTAATTTTTGGTTAAGGGTCGCATTAAAGTCAAAATATTCCAAAGTGTAGCTCCAAACGGCTTTTCCATGTGGTCTCATGTGTTTCCACATTAGTCAGTCTCTTTGCATATATCCTAAGTCATGTTCCAAAAATATTATATGCACTACATGAAAAATAGTGTATTTAGTTAATAATATATTTACAACTAGTTATCTAGGTAGTTAATCATACAAAAATAAGTATGCAAAAATGTCATGCATGTGCAACGGAAAATACTCTTACAAAGAAAGGCATTCATTCATAATTTTACGAGATATTAATAAGTTGAACTCTACGTGATTAAATAATAAATACGATAATCAATAAATTTATTATTTTTGTTATATAATAGGACAAAGCTAGGACCTGTTTAAGTTGACTCAAGTATATCTAACGAATGTTGTCAAGTCCGATCACCTTATTCGAGCAAGCAGTTGAGCCAACGATTGAACTTGACATTGATCGGTCAAGACCGATCACCTTAAAGGGATCGAATGCATGAAAATGGAGTCTTGTTGGTACCTAGAAAACCTAATAATTAAGTACATATTTCCACAATTTTAAGCAGAAAAAAAAAATATATATATATATTTCCTTGCATGTTTACAAATCTCTAGGCTCTACTCTAGTTAATTAATCTTGAAAAAACTAAGCCCATATTTGATTTTAATAAAAATCAATTTTTCACTAAATTTAAATAAAAGTTGATGAGATATGTGATTGAAAAATTGATAAAAATTATGGGTTTCATGAAATGTTTGGTTGAAATAAATTTTGGGAAAAATCACTTGTAAGAAATGGGGTCCAAACGGGGACTAAATTGCTCTAAATCTATTATATACATACATTTTTATCTAACAAAAAAATTAAGAGCGTGTTTGAGCCCCTTTTTATTTTTTGGGACCAAAATGCATTTTGGAATAATATTTTGATAGAAAACGTGTTGTTAAAAAATAAGGGAAAATTTTAGATTTATGTGTAATATTATTTTATTGAAGAATGTGTTGTTGAAAATAAGAGAGAAAAAATGTATTTAACTCCATGGAAGAGGGCTGCATGCACCTTGGTCAATGAGAGAAAAAAAATTACTATAAATTTAAAAACATGAATGTGGACAGTAGATGTATGTCAAGTGCAATGTTCTAACGGGAATTCAAACGGTATTACCGACCACATCAACCGAACATTGTGGTAATAAATGCAGATGGAAAAGAGAATGAGGTCACCCACATTCCACCACTGTCATATGATATAGTTAACCCTTTACCCCCACCAACAACCAACCCCCTGGACTACCCTATTGAACGTGAATGAAGAGAAGTAGGGGAACGAGCTCCCTCTAAGTTAGCCTTAGAATGTGGGTATTCAAACCCAAATTCATAGTTACGCCATCGAGTATGATTTTTTTCATTTTATATTGAATAAAATTGAAGTAGACCCAATTACTTGTTCGACGATAAGAATTTGATGTCTAATAAATCAAAAGAGATCAAATTTCTTGACTTTGGTAGGTATCAACTCCAAGTATAGTCTTACGATTTTAAAATAGTTAAGTGGTTGCTCAAACCCCATCACTACAACTCCCTGTGTTAGGAGGCGTCTCTTTTTTCCAAAATTGCGGAGCTTTTTTTTGAGTTTTTAAAAGAGAGATATCTCGCAAACTTCGGTATTGTTTACCTACCTATCCGTGTTACTATTAGTGTTCTAAGAAAACGACGTCTAGGCGTGAAGTGAGAGCAAAACGCCCCACTTTGCCCTTTCTTGCGTTTTTTTTTTTCAATTTTTTTTTGGCACCTCGCACACTCTTTTTTTATGCTTTTATACTTTCTAACTCTTTTTTACGTCTTTCTTTTCCTTTAATTATTACATAATTTTAAGTTGATTTAAAAATTTAAAATAATATTAAAATAAGAAACCATTTTTTTTTACGCTTAGATCAAGGTTTGGAGCCTATTTGATAACAATTAAATTCCAATTAAAATTGAAAATATGACCGTTATAGAGTCTCACTCATCTAATAAAAGTCAACAATAACGGTTAATTTTTCAATTTTAACCCCTACCAAACAAGCTCATGATCTCCACGCTTTATGCTTTTTAGAATACTGGTTATCGTAGAATTTGGGATCTTTAAAGTTAAGAATATAATTAAGGCATAATTTAAATATTTAATTAACAGTTTAACCTATGGGACAATTGTTTGAGTAATACTATGTTTTCATCTTCGAATTCACAAAGAAAAGTCTTTTATACATTACACAAAAAAGAGAGTAAGAATCATACTCTATCGATGAGTATGTTTAGTAGAAATTAAAATCGGATTAAAAATTAAAAAATTAACGTTATTGTTGACTTTTATTAGACAAGTGGGGCCCAATAACAACTATATTTTCAATTTAATCAGCTTTTGAGCTCTACCAAATAGACTCTATAAATGAAGAATTTTTAAGAATATTTAGTAGAAATTAAAATCGGATTAAAATTGAAAAATTAGTCGTTATTGTTGACTTTTATTAGACGAGTGGGACCCAATAACGATCATATTTTCAATTTTAATTGGATTAAAATTGGTACCAAACAAGCTCGATATTTTCTACAAATAACGTGTAAATTGTGATGTTTATTATTAATTCTTAAGTGATCACTTAGAGACTAGTTTTTACAAGTCTACTTTTTATAATTTATTGGATCAAAGACGTAATTGAAAACGATGTGTGGGACCCATAAGAATGGTAGAGAGAAAGTATTAAATATGACTATCCATAAAGATCTTTCTAAAAGTCGAATATGATCAAATAGATTTCCCTTACTATAATATTTTTATATAAATTGATAATTTTGTTCTTTCAGAGATTCTCATAATGCCATGTGACCAAATGAAATATATAATTTTTTTTTGTTAATTTATGCCTATTTTATATTAATTTATATATTTCATTTATTTATGCCTATTTTATATTAATGATTGTAGTCAAAGTCAAAGTAATTAATTTAAGAGTAATGTTATGTAGTTTCACTGGAGTTGCAACCTCAATTTAGATGACATTACATGATATGCTAATGAAATGGTGGAATTAAATGAGTTATTTAATTTCACTTATCATTTCATGCTGTATTGACGTCACCTAAATTGGGGTTGCAACCCTAGTGTGCGAAATAACATTACTCTTAATTTAATTAATCGTAGATTCAATATTTCATTAATTGATAATTTTGCTAGCTTCGTTATTAATTTATGTAACTAATCAAGTAATTATGTATATTTATTCGAACATGCACCTTTTTTATTCTGTAATCGACAAATTAATAAACAAGCACGATGGCTTATTTTATTAAATTATTTAAGAGATTTTTTTTCATTTTTCTGTCTAAAAGATTAAATTGTTAAATAGACGATCGAGATCTCCATGTCTATCTCCTATAGGCCAAATTCTATTACGTTTGCATGATTAGAGACGAAAATCTTTCAAATGAATAGTTGTGAAATTTGATACGTTACATTTGTTTGCCCTAAAATGACATAGAATTCATTACTCATCAAACTTTACATTTTTCGAATATTTATCAAAATCTCTACACCTACATATACATTACAAGACGAGTGTTTAATCCAAAGAGTGATTGTTTTTCTTATCAGATTGTGTTACAACTTCATCTAAAAACTTAAATTCAAAGAGAATCAAACTCTTTAACTTTCCGCGTATGCTAAAGTTGGCAAAAACGAGCTTCCAAGAAGAATGTGTTGAACGCAAGAAGCCAGTGGTATCCTAATGATTTTCTCCAAAATAAAAAATAAAAAAAAACCCAACTTCTGGTCCGCATGATCATACTCAATCATAGAAATAGAATTCATTCATAATGTAATTACCAATATAACCCTAAATATATTCTTCCTAGTTCCTAGAAAGTATGGGCAAATGCCCTTTTGCCACAAAATAAAGAAGGAGAAAAAGGAGAATTTGAGAAAAAAATAATGCAATTTGATCCTAAATTAATAATCCTCCAAGAGGGCTCCCAACCTGGCTGTGGAGCATACAATTATGGGTGGTGGGAAGTGGAAATTAGGTTTAAAGAATACATCACCCAACCCTACCATATCATGCATGAGATATGAGTCTGTACTTTTTTCTAAGAAAAAATTATTATTTTGGACCAATTTTTATAATTTTAATTAATTAAATGATGATGAGTATGCACTCGTGGTCTTGTGATTAGCCTGACGGCGGAAGAGAGTCAGAGATTCTTTTATTTTTATTTTTTTGTATTTTAAGATTTTATAGAGTTCTGGTTATTCAAAAGAAAAAATTAGTTACTTGTAGTGCTGCTTAGAGCCGTGACACAAATCAATCACAATACATGTGATGGTGCATGTACAATTATTACTCGAGTAACTTTATAAATTGCGTGATTGAAACTCCAACTTTTGAATATTTAAGAGTGTGTTTGAGTCACATTATTTTGGAAGAATGTATTCCAGAATAGTAGATTGATGGAGAATGTATGGATGAAAAAGAAAGAAAAGTTATTGATGTAATGAAAAATATTATTTTACTGAAGAATGTATGGTTGAAAATGAGTAGAATAATGAAAATAAAAAATTTAATGTGTACCAAATATGGAGTTAGAAAATATCTCGAACCATGCACTAAAACGTAATTATTGGATACAAAACTTGCATAGCGAGACTTCTTACTTACTAGTACACAATAAATTAAGATTGAACAAACCCAAAATGAAATTAGATTTTCTTGTACTTGTACCTCTTTCTCCATCTTTTAACATGTTCCTTTTGGAGTTTAGTTTTATAAATTATTATAGGTGGCTTGCTAAGTTGGAAGTGATGATATACTACTTATTCCAAACCCACTTTTAGTACTCACACTAAGTTTTTGTTTGATTGGTGTTATTTTCCCTAGAACTTGGAAAATAAATTCAATTTTCTTGATTTTGGCTTGTTTGATTGTTACAATTTTCTAGGGAAAATTTTTTCCCCCCACCCCTATTTTCTTCAAAATTGATGAACAGCTTTTCTAGGTGCTATTGCCTTTTTTTTTTTGCAATGAAAACAAATTTCATAACTAGTTGTAAAAAAATTTCACTATAATAGACAATTTTAATGTAAAACAAAACCAAACGAACACTAAACTTTGATGAAAAAATGATTTTCTAGGAAATATTTTTTATTATTATTTTTTTTTTACTTTTTAACAATGGAAACTAATTTTATAAACCAATTGTAGAAAAAATAATCACTACAAACGAACACTAAACTTTGATTGTTTTTTTTTTAAAAAACTTTTTGGCAATGGAAACAAATTTTATAACCAATTGTGGAAAAAATTATCACTTTTATAGACAATTTTCATGTAAAACAAAGTCAAACGAACACAAAATTTAAAAAAAATTCAGGTGGAAAATTATACCAATCAAACACACTAAATTAACAATTCCCTGCAAAACAATTTCTAGACAATTACTTTCCTTGAAATTCATTTTCTTTCCACCCATTTTCCACAATTGCAATCAAAATGGACCCTAAAATCTTACAAATTCGAAGCTCATACATAGTTAACAATGTTTTCATGAAAAGAAGAAACTATGAAAACCAAGGTTTCATCCACATGCTCCCCTCGTCTTCTCATGCATGAATTTACACCCAAAAACAACTCAAAGTTAGTTGGGGTGGGGTGCCCTATTCTTTATAAAATTCCAAAACTCTATAATTTATTCTACAAATTAAGTTAATGAAAGCTAATTGAGTTATTATTAACATAAAGCTTAAACCCTAGCAAATTACACTCTAACCATCATCATAACTAATATAAAATCTTGAAAAAGGGTTTGCTTTCATGTTGTGAGGACATGTGGCAAATTAGAGATTATTAAATTAGGTTCTACTTTTGAATGTTAAATGTAATTAAAGTGTAATTAGGGCTTCATAGGTATATGGTCATGTGGATTCCATTTCCAAAAGTGACAGTATAAACTAAGGTTCAAACTTAATTAAACACAAATTACTATAATCTATTAATTAGTAAGGTAAAGTCACATCGGCATTATTTTGAAAGAATGTATTTTGGAATAGTAGATTGATAGAGAATGTGTGGTTGGAAAAGAAGAAAAAGTTATTGATGTGATGAAAAATATTATTTTATTAAAGAATGTGTGGTTGAAAATGAGTAGAAAAATAAGAATGAAAATTTTACTGTGACCCAAACAGGGGCCGAATAAAGATAAAATAATATAAGGGTTTGAGCTATCCATTTTAATAAGATTATTCTTTTAAAATGAAACTCAAGTCTTAATATTAAATTATTAGTTTAGAGATTAATGGGATGCTTGGTCCAGCTATTAACATTTAACAAGCCCTTGTTTAATCCCTATTTTTCTCAAAATACATTTTTTTCTATTTTCTTTTCAATCACACATTCTTCAATAAAATAATATTATACGTAAAATCAAAACTTTTCTTTATTTTTTAAAAACAAATTCTCCATCAACCAATTATTTCAAAATATATTCTTACAATAAAATGGGGCTCAAAAAGACTCTAAATATAATAATTGACAAGTTTTATCATATACTTATCACTTTTAATTCGTCCAAATCATGATAAACCAAGTATATTTTAAATGATGTGACTCATATGTTACCCCCTTCTAATTTTGGATAAGATTGACCCATCTTTATTAAATAAAATAGACCGAAAAATCGCATTTTCATGTAAAATCTAATTCGTTACGATTTATAGTATTCATTTAACGGTCTCTCAATGTTATAGCAATGTGAAAGTCTATGGTTGAAGATAGTGGATAAAATTTTAGGGTTTACTTAGAACGATTTTAAAAATATATCTAATGTCCAATACAAAACACATTAATAGCAATCCATGTAACGGGTCACAATCCGCTTCTAGCTAGCAGCATCCATCATTACCAAATTTATTAAAATGATTCGAGACGGATCGTGTCAGACGTTCACGATGGAAATTATTCATGTTGTGATTATGCCAGATAAGAGTGTACCAACAAGTGTACTGAAATCTAATTTCATATTATATAAAGTTTTGAGAACCACATTATTTTGGAAGAATGTATTCTGAAATAGTAGATTGATGGAGAATATGTGGTTAAAAAAGAAGGAAAAATTATTAATCTGATGGAAAATATTATTTTATTGAAGAATGTGTGGTTGAAAATGAGTAGAAAAATAAAAATGAAAATTTTAATGTGTACCAAATAGTGACATCTAATGTTAGCGAGGTGACGGCAGTGAAGATATTTGGACAAAAAATAATGGGTCCCATTGTGGCGCCGCGAAATGTGAGCCATGGGTTGTCAGGAATGGGCTTAGTGGGCCGAAAGTCTGAATCCAAATGAGGGGTCCAATAGGTTGTGGATGGTGTTAGCCTCCAGCTCAATTTGGGCCTTTCAGTACACGTGGGCACGTATTTTATTGTCTTAGTCAGCTTTCTATACTGCCAGGTAAGCATGTCAAATCCAAAATGTATAATTTAGCTATAAAAATTATTCCAACCATGCTATTTGTACCAAAAAGCTTGACAATTTTGTTGACAAAACGCCACATGGCGGTCCCCTATTACGGGGGCGTATGTGGCAGGACAAACTTTTCCGTACAAGTAGAATAATTCTAATTATTCATTGGGACCTTTGTGGGCCCATCAGAATCAAATGAAGATGTAGCATCACTTTCATTTGCTTCTCAGTTCTCTATTTTGTTTGACCCTGCTTAGTAATTTCCATTTAACAAAATTCAATTAAAATGATCGACAAAATTCAAGTGAATCGTGCTATATATATATTAGATTAAGAAAAAAACTAGTCAGCTCGTGGGTCGACGAGCGACTCGATCCATTTGTGAACCCTTATATAAATCAGATCTATCTTTCATCAAATATCTAATTCGTACATGAGTTTCATACATGAGTAGCTAAGAATTAAAATCACTAACTATTTTGAAATCATGTCATATCACTTGGGTGTGTTTGGCATAATGCATTTTAGGTTAGTTTCTTCTAAACATTCTTTTGACCAAACAAATACTTCAAGAAAATTATCCAAACATGTCAAAAACAATGTTTTAGTCCCGAAAACAATTATTAACTTTTCAAAGTTGTTGAGTCTAATTCCACCTACAATTGAACAAATCAAAGTAATTAGTTTATAGAATTAACAATAAGAGGAAATCAAATTAAGAAACTAAAATTGAAGAACAATAAGAACAATGAATTCCCCTTTTCTTAGGCTCAGAAAACAACAATCCAACACCACAAAGGCAACACCAAATTTTGGAGAATGACACGAGCACGCTAAGGCTCGAAGAGGAGAAGCTGGACTCAAGAATGGGTTTTGCACAAAGCAAGGGAACCGGTTTCTGCTTCTTCCAAAAGGCATGAAGCAAGTATTTATTTATTTATTTTTTTTTGGGTGTGTCAATTGAAGCCGAGAAACTTTCAATTTATAGGCAAGGGATTGAACTGATTTCCCAGATTTTTCTCTCCAAAGATAGGCAAAATCAAAATTGAAAATGGTTAGATAATGATAGAGTTATACAAATTTGAATGAAAGAGATAAACGACCCTTATCACATTATCTTCAATAATTGGGTATTGAGCATCTAGCCCAATGAGCTGATTTCCTCTAAATACCCAATAAGATTTGGACTACATCATTTGTGGTGTGGATTTTAATATGGGAAAAAAAAATTAAAAATAAGGTGTTATAGTTTAAAAATTCAAAAATCAGGTTTATAGTTTAAAAATTCAAAAATCAGGTTTTTTTATTATTAAATAAAAATAATAAAGTCACATTTTTGTAATTAATGGTCACATATTCATAATTATAAGTCACGAATTTATTTACTGGTCACATATCGTCAAATTTTTTGGTCACAAATTATTTCGAGGTCACAGATCAAAAAATTTGTACGTCACAGATTATTTTGAG
>CAIGRF010019941.1:29228-60263 GCA_903798235.1 Fraxinus ornus
GATTGTTCTTCATTTGACACTCTTTTGTTTTGGTCTTGAATATTCATTTGTTCAAAAGGAGTTTCCAAACCTACATCATCATCAATACCTTTCTCGCGATCAAGAAGGTTAGTCACATCAAAAGTGACATGCATAGATTCTTCAACGACTAGATTTCTTTTGTTGAAAACTCTATAAGCCTTACTAGTCGATGAATATCCTAGAAAAATTCCAACATCGAATTTTGAGTCAAACTTGCCCAAATTATCTTTTGTGTTTAAAATGAAGCATTTGTACCCAAAGCTTTGAAATAGCTAATATTAGGAATTCTATTTTTCCAAAGCTCATAAGGAGTTTTGATTTTCTTACGACTTACCAAAACTCTATTTATGATATAGCATGTGGTGTTAACGGCTTCGGCCCAAAAGTACTTAGGTAAATTATTTTCATTTAACATTGTCCTAGTCATTTCTTGCAAGGTATGATTTTTCCTTTCTACTACACCATTTTGTTGAGGAGTTCTAAGAACCAAAAAATTATGTTCATATCCATTTTCGTTACAAAATTCATCAAAAACAAGGTTGTTGAACTCTTCACCATGGTCACTTCTAATAGTTATAATAGTGTAGTCCTTTTCATTTTCAACTTTCTTACAAAAATGTTTAAAAGCTTTTAGGGCTTCATGTTTTACATTTAAAAATATGAACCGTGTAAATCTTGAAAAATCATCAACGATAACAATAGTGTAATGTTTACCGCCTAAGCTAGCCATTCTTAAAGGTCCAAAAAGTTCCATGTGGAGAAGTTGCAAAGGCTTTGTAGTTGAAGAGAAACTTTTTGGTTTGAAGGAGATTTTCTCTTACTTTCCAAATTGAGATGCATCACAAATTTTATCTTTTTCAAATTTCAAATTTGGCAATCCTTTCACAAAACAATTTTTGAAATTTTTGAAATACGACCCATGTTAACATGGCCTAGTCTTCTATGCCAAAGCCATGTTTCATCCTTTATCCCAAGTAAACAATGTTCATTATTTTCCTATTCAATATTTATAATATAAATATCTTTATTTCGGCTTCCTACAAAATCACCTCTTTTGATGTAGCGTCCTTTAGGCATTTGGAAGAATCGAATTGAATATTGTAATCTTTATCACATAATTGACTAATACTTAGCGCATTTTGCTTGAGGTTATCAACTAATAGAACGTTTTAAATAGAGGGGGATGAGTGATTACCAATGTTGCCAATGCCAATAATTTTTCCTTTTGCGTTGTCTCCGAATGTTACATGACCTTCATCCTTCTTTTTGAAGTTTGATAGTTGATCGATCTCCGGTCATGTGCTTCGAACATCCGCTATCCAAGAACCATTTGCTCTTTGTTTTCTTCGGTACCTCATCTTCGAGTACCATGAAGCACATGTTGATGATTTCATCTTGACTGTCGCTTTCATTTTGATATTCATCGTCACTATCATCCCAAGTAGCTTGGAGTGCCTTTTTCTTGATATTCTTATTTTTGTTCGGGCACTCGATTCTTTTGTGACCAGGTTTATCACATTCGTAGCAAACGATTTTCTTGCTTCTTTCTTCTTCTTTGTCATCCTTCATTTGAAATTTTCTATTGTTTTGGAATCCTCTCCATTTCTTTACAAGAAGGACTAAATCATCGAGTTCTTCATCACTCATGTTGTTGTTTGTTGTTTCTTCTTCAATGGCCTATTTTAGACCGATTTGACGTTTTGGAGCCTCTTTTGATTCCTCTTTGCTTTTTCTCATCTTCACCTTGATTTCGACATTGTTGAGTTCATAGGTCATCAAGGTTCCATAAAATTCTTCCAAGGGATATATATTCACATCCTTGGCTTTTTTATATCAACATTCGTATAGGACTCCATCCCTCCGAAAGTTACCGAAGCATTTTGCTTACAAGTTCACCATTAGTATATTTATGATTAAAACCTATAAAACTATTTACAATATCGGTAAAACGAGTAATCATATTTATAATAGATTCATCTTGTTTTATAAAGAAATTTTCGAATTCTTTAACTAACATATTTATTTTAGTTTCTTTAACCTTACTTGTCCCGACATGAGTAACTTCTAGAGCATGCCAAGTATCATAGGCCAAATCACATGTGCTAACTCTATTAAATTCATTTATATCCAGTGCACAATAAAGCAAATTTTCGGCCTTAGCATTTAATGACAATTTTCTTCTATCTTCTTCATATATTCCTCTCTAGATTTGGGAATACTTTGATCGAGTCTTCCATCAATCTTAATAGTCTTTGTAAGCACATATGGACCATATTCATTTATTTCCCAAATATTATAATCAATTGATTGAACATAGATTATCATCCTAGCTTTCCAAGATTGGCTAACCAAGAGGGGTGCATTGGTTTTTAAAACTTTTTCGTTAAACACAGAAGTTTTAATATAATAAGCTAGCAAATAATAGAAGACGACCAAAACACAAATAAGCAAGTAAATGGAATAACGTAATTTACACAAAGTAAAAGGGATATTGAGTGCAAATGATATAATTATGGAGGTTCGATCCAATGCGCTGATCTACGTCCCTCGTTACCAAACTCTCTGACACGAGCAATGCCTTTTTTACTATGTTGATTGACTTATGGTGCAATCTAATACTTACAATGCTTTCGATGACTTACAACTAAGGAGGACCGATCATTTTACAACGTTGAGCTTTTCGGAACCTCAACACGACCCACAATTCAAAATAAGTTTACAAGTGAAGTCTTCTCTTCTTAATAGATATGATTCTAAAGTTGAGTACAAGAAGAAAAGTAGGCAAACACTTTAATGGGTGGCAATGAATGAAGCTCAAGTGTTTTGTGTGTAAATCTTTGATGTATGATTTTCAAGAATTAGTTTTGATCAAAGATTTTTCAAGAGCAAAATGATTTGATAATAAATGATTTAAAAGATTAATATTAGCTCAAGAAGTATCAAATTAAATGCTTAAAAGTTATTTTTCAAATGGTAGGTGAGTTGGTATTTATAGCAGTTGAAAAACGCCAAACTTTATGACCATCCGGACGTTCGATTCAAAACCGGACGACGCATTTTACCGTTTGAGCAACCCTGTCAGAACGGTTAAAAAAGTGACCATTGCGGCGAACCGGACGTCCGGATGACCAGAATTGGTCAGAATCATTTTCCTTTTTATTTTGTTTTCAACTAATGATGTTTTTACCTGATTTTTCAAAGTAAGTTTGTTTTGATAGTTTTCAAGAGATAGGATGGAAAAATTTCCCTTTGAAAAATAATTTTGTGTAAACATTTTTCGTCTCGTAAATTTTGTCGTGTACGAGAAAAATGTTATTTGAGCTCGCAAAGTGTCATTGCCAAAACATTTAAGTGCTTTACCTTTACAACCAAGTGAAGAGAAATCTAGTTACAAAGTCTTCGACAATTTGGTGCGAGTACTCGATTTGTTGCTTGATTTGAAATGTCGTAAAGCTCGTCTCCATGAGTGCTCGATCGATCTTCATTTGAGCTTCCTTGATTGATAACTTCTCGTTAAATGATTTTGACTCAATTTACCAACATGTAATCAATTTAAAGATTAAATTACAGATAAACATAAATTGTTTGTTATAATCAAAACATAGATTTGACCATAGGTCAACAGGGAGTACTACCCTTTTGAATCCCCTTTTCCGAGGACCCGGGGTTGAAAAATTGTTTAGAATACATGGAGAGGCATGTCCTCTCCGAGGAAAGTTTCCTTCCAGAGGAAGTAGGTTCCTACTAGTTAGGTCCAAGCATTGGGGACGAGCAAGGTGGGGGGTCAGCACGTACAACCTAAGGACAGCTCTAAAAAGGGATGACGAGGCAAGCGTAGCCCAGCTTTCAAGAAGAACTCACTGATGGTGACGCAGCCTTCCCTCGAAATATAGGCTCGCTCGTAATGAGTGGGCAAAATAAGTTCAATATCATAAGGGATACGGTATTTTTCCTAAGGTTGACTAGGTGGGTCGAATTTACAGATGAAGAAATTTTGGCTGCCCCCAAGCTATCTGATTTCTCCTAACCTCCCCAGAAGGCAAAACACTTTGCCTAGCCTGGATGACTCTAACCAGGTCGACCGTGTTTGTAATCTATACTCCCATCTCAGCAGCTACCTCACTAATGTTCACATGCCCCAGCAGAGTTTGAAAATGCCATTGACTTAGATTTTTTAAGTTAAAGTTTAAAAAACTTACAAGTTAGATTGAGAATGGTGGAGTATCATCGGAGATTGAGAATGCAAAGAAGAAATAAAGGAAACTTAGATATTTTGCAAAGTACGATTACTGATTTCATGAAAGTGATTTTTTTCCATGAATATTCACCTTTTCTAGGCAGAGGTTTTCAATCCCAGTCGTTGGATTTTGATTCGGATCATCTGACCGTTCATTTGACGTTCTAATTTGAGCTACTCAATACATTTGTCGCTCCGTCTTCTACGGTCCAGATTAGAGCATCTGCTACACTCGCTGTCATGCGCCTAGATTTCACAAAACGTGTGCATGACATCCATCATCCGCATTAAATGCGACGACGATTACGTGCGTAGGAAGTTGAACCACTTCACCTATTTTTTCTTGAAAACATACAAAAACAGCAAATCATTTGGGCATAATAATTAAGGATGCCTCGTGTTCCCCAAACGT
This sequence comes from Fraxinus ornus, assembly GCA_903798235.1. NCBI lineage: Eukaryota > Viridiplantae > Streptophyta > Magnoliopsida > Lamiales > Oleaceae > Fraxinus > Fraxinus ornus. Next base: position 33,899 of record CAIGRF010019941.1, read on the forward strand.
TTTAAATCGGGCTCCTCGTAATTAGCAAGTTGTAACCTTAGCAAGGGTCGGAGCCACTTATCCTCAATCAGTTCGGACAAAACAGCTTCGGACTTAATTCGCTTCGCTGACACTTCTCAGAATTGTTCCAGAAAGTGAGATGTCCCAAGGTATACAACTTCAGATAACACTATTAGACAATTCGTGTAAATCAAGTACATACATAAATGTTTATACTTAGACTTAGAGGACTATTGTGGTATGGTATAAACCACCCCTACAAAAAAAAAAATTATATACACAAGTCTATGAAATACATAAATAATCATACCTAGACTTGGAAAAATATTGTTACACCTTGCCACCGAGACTCAAATCAAAGTGCCATGTAGCAATTCACGTAGTCAGGAATGTCAACAAAGACCTAACTAGTCAAATTTAAAGAAATCATATGAATGGTTAAAGCTCTTACGCTGAAGCACTACCTAAATGGCTGAAGTGCATGAGTCTGAAGCACTACAAAAAAGAAATGGAAGAAGCCGAAACTCTTCACACAGATGACCAATACAAAGCCTCTTCCAATAGAGGCCTTCAGTTCACCCGAAGCTCATGAAACTAAAGATGTCTCTTACAAGATGTGTAGACAATCTATAGGCATGATTGATGTAACGTTTGAAATAAAGAATGTCAGATGTGTCAGCCTAATGTACAGAGCAGCTGAACTGTTGTCAATGTATTTATTGTATGATAGACAGTGATGTGAAGTCTTAGTCAAGGAGATGATGCCACGTGGTTTTGATCCAATGAATATCACGTCGGTCAAAATACTATAAATAGACCCTCTTTGTAACTGGAAAATGATTCTTGGACTTTTGATTCTTGAACTCTTGATCCTTGATAATACAAATAGTCTTGAAAACTCTATACATATCATCTTGCTTTTTTCTATATACATTAGTCTGATCTTTAATTAGTTTACTTTGGTATTTGATTGGTGATTGTTGTTAGCGCAATTATCTTTGTTCCACCCGTCGGTGTTTGAACACTTTTGTCTTACACCATGAAGCATCTCCCGCATCCACGTTCATCCCACTTCTTACCAGTGTTCCAGTCAAAACGCGTCGAAATTCGCTTGAGTTGGCATTGTCCACGTGAGCATCACATTTTTCGGGGTCAACAATCCTCATACTCATTTTTAATCATACATTACATAATAAAATATTTTACACGTAAATATAAAAAACATCCATACTTTTTAACCACAAACTCTCCAAAAATCACTATTCAAAACTTCATTTTCTTAAAATAATTGTCGTGTCAAACATGGGCTTAATATAATTAAAATGTGGCGGCGTATTTATAAAAATGTAATGTGAATATAATCACCCATATTCTTTTTATTATATATTAAAATTCTTAAATATCCATAACTTATAAGGCCTGAACGGTTTAATTTAAAATCAAGATTTACCAAATTCTCCAATAATAAATTTCCACTTTTACTCTCACATTCCATGGTAGTTCATGACAAAAAAAAAAAAAAAATAAAAATAAACAAGAAGAAGAAGAAGAAGAAGATAAAACATATCCATGTGAAAATGAATTAAAAATTTTCACTAACCCTAAACAACGTAATATGGTTTTAAAAGGCTACATGTCAATTCAACTAATTTTGTGTCCATTTAACTATTTTTCTATCTTATTCACATAAAAATGAATGAATGCAAATTTTCACTTTATTAGAAATGAAATCGAGTGTAGACATACAAAAAAACACGAAATTCATCGTACATTGAGATCTCGTGACCAAAAATGGCATGCTGTTGTTTTAAAGACCGAGTGTCATTTCAATTAATCTCGTGTCCGTTTTACTTTATATTAACTCGTATACACATAAAAATGAACAGATGCTAGCATTCACCACATTTGGGAATTTTTTTTTTATTTTTTATGGGAAAATAATTCATTCATGAAGGCAAATAGCCTTAAGAAAGGTTACAATAGTATTTATGAATGAAAATAACATTTTCAATGACTAAAGGGACACTATGCCACCAAAGTACCATATCTTGAAGGGACCATGCATGTCGTGCCAAGTAGTGAGCAACTTTGTTACTAACTCTATTGCAGTGATAGAGGTTGCAATGGGGGAATCGTAATATGAGCTCCTTTATTTCAGCTACCAGGGGCCGTATTGATGCTGACNCAAAGTACCATATCTTGAAGGGACCATGCATACCGTGCCAAGTAGTGAGCAACTTAGTTACTAACTCTATTGCAGTGATAAAGGGTGCAATGGGGGAATCGTAATATGAGCTCCTTTATTTCAGCTACCAGGGGCCGTATTGATGCTGACGTTAAGAGTGGTTTTTTGATTTCATTTACCAGAAACAAGCAATCGCTTTCCACCAGTAATTTAGGAATGCCCAGGTTGAGACATAGTTGCAACCTCTCACAATTGTTGTCGCTTTAACGTGTTCAGGTTGACGAATACAGTTTTCAGAGCCACTAGCAGCCATAATTACTTCTCCTTCATGATCCCCGAAGAATAATACCCAGTCCCACCTTATTAAAATCAAAGAACAAAGCACCATCAACATTCAGCTTGAAGGCATCTTGTCCTGGTGCAGACCATCTATATTTTTGAGATAATACTCCAGGAGCATATTTTTGAAGAAGGCTCGATTCAGTTGCAGATTTGTTAGCTAAGGCAGTGCCAATAACTTGTTGAGGTAGGAGATCAATCTGATCATGGATCATTTTATTTTACCGGTACCAAAAGCCCCAAGTAATAAGTAGAAAGTCCATAAGAGCATCCTTTGATATTGTTGACAATATATCAGTAGCTGCTTGCGTGAAACCTCCTGGATAATTTTTATGTTGTAATACCGGGAATCGACTGGTAAGGTGTTGATGGATAGAGGGACGATGAAGCAGGACATGGCATAAATCTTCCACTTGGTAACCACAAAAGTAGCATTGGGAAGCAACAGGAATTTTTCTTGGCTATTCATCGACTAGTAAAGCATATAGAGTTTTTAACAAAGAACTCTAGTCGTTGAGGAATCGATGCATGTTACTTTTGATGAAACTAAGCTACTTGATCAAGGGAGAGGTATTGATGATGATGTAGGTTTGGAGACTCCTCTCGAACTAATGAATATTCAAGACAAAGAAATGCCAAATAACGAAGAATCAAAGGAACCCAATAATCAAGAAAGAAGAGAAACACCAACCGAAGCTCAATGTGACACATCACTACCAAAAGAATGGAAGTTTGTTTCATTTCACCCTAAAGAGCTAATAATCGGAGATCCATCAAAAGGTATCACTACTAGAACTTCTCTTAGAAATAATCGAGGTAGTTGTGCATTCATTTCACAAATCGAACCAAAAAATTTCAAAAAAGCGGAATTTGATGAGTTTTGGATTCTAGCAATGCAAGATAATTAAATTAATTTGAAAGAAACCATGTGTGGGATTTGGTTGCTAGACCAATAAATCAAACCGTTATTGGCACTAAATGGATTTTTCGAAATAAAAGAGATGAAAATGGAATCATTGTGCGGAATAAGGCTAGATTAGTGGCCCAATGTTACAATCAAGAAGAATGCATTGACTATGAGGAAACCTTTGCACCGGTAGCTCGATTATAATCCATTCGCATGCTTCTTGCATTTCCATATCACAAAAACTTCACTCTTTATCAAATGGATGTTAAAAGTGCATTTTTAAATGGATTTATCCAAGAAGAAGTCTACGTTGAGCAACCACCCGATTTTGCAAATCATATGTTTCCAAACCATGTATTCAAATTTAGAAAAGCTCTTTACGGCCTCAAACAAGCTCCTAGAGCTTAGTATGAACGTTTGAGCAAATTTTTACTTTCAAATGATTTTTCTATTGGAAAAGTGGACACTATNACGGACTAAAGCAAGCTCCTAGAGCTTGGTATGAACGATTGAGCAAATTTCTAACTTCAAATGATTTTTCTATTGGAAAAGTGGACACTATTCTTTTTATCATGTTTCATTAATCATTAAGCTTATACCTTCGTCACACCTTACTCAGTCTGAACTTTATGATGCTAAAAAATCAATGAGGGAATTTTGATTTGACTATAGCAAAAGGAGTACCATTTTCGTTGTCTCATAGCGAATTCCCACCACATCATAGAAATCGTAATTTATAAATAGGTTGGACAATAGACAACTAGTAGGATACTGCCTGCCTGGAGTAGGTAGAGTAAAGCTAAGGGTAACTACCAGCGATCGCGCTTGTTGTACAAGGGACCTCTTAAAGGGCCTACGTTGCACATTAAAATAACAAAAATGCTCCAAGTACAGGCCTATATTTCACAGGTATTTTACAGAGTCCTCACTGTAGCATGGGCCCCACCTATGTTTTAAAAAAAAAAAAAAAATCATGCGGGCCCCACCTGTCTTCCTTGTAAGTGCCCTGTGAAATTTTTCTCTGTACTTCAAGTATTGTTCTTAAAATAATTAGGATTATTCTTATTGTGCATAATAGTATATCACATACATTATGAGATAAATTATGTACCTGGCATTACTCAAATGATAAAAATGAAAGCGAGATGATCAGCCCCCAATTGATATCCTCTCCAAAACCATCTCCTCCCTTATCTTGACAACGGCGACAAAATACCAGCGGACTCGTCTCCACCTCTGGCAGCACCTCGTAACCCCTCCTCATCAAGTTACTTTCCCCCCAAATTTGTGACACTCCAAAACCAGTGTTCAAAACCCTTGCTTGAAGCCGATTTCGTCGCCACAATCCTCTCCATCTCCGGGTGTGGCATACCACTAAAAGAAAACCGCCCCTGTTGCAATCCCCAAGCATTTGCCTAGCCTTGAGAAGCATCGAACCCGGTCGAAAATCTCCTCACTTTCGGCTGCCGCAAAATCAGATTGACAACGTCTGAATACAAGAATAACCACCTAATCCCATTCAAGTTGTTCATTTTTTAATCTTTGTATTTTCATTTCCATCGTTGTTTTCAGAAATTTCGGGGTTTTTTCATATACTTTTTGACCGAGCATCTTGTGACCATACAAGAGTCGGGCGTGAAAAATTGGCTAAGAAAGCCAATAGAAAGAGAAAAAGCTAAAACCGCCTATGTGGAAGTTTCTAGAAGCTTGCGGAGAGAGATGGAACTTTTCGGCAACTTAAGGAAATATCTAGTCAACTCATTTGGACAAGAAATCTCCCCAACATTCTAGAAGTGCCTAGAGAAAGTGCCTAAGCATGGAAAGATTCTAGAACATCTAGACATGGTTGTATGCTTAAGAATTGTATAGAGAATTCTAGAATCTCCACCACAAGGAGGTGGGATGCCTATAAATACCCACCTAGGTCATTTGTAATAGACATAGATACACATAGAGGAAAAGTGCTCTAGTGCTCTAGTGTGCTCCTTTGTACTCTTACTTGTACATACCATTTGTACATAATAAAAACCTCTCTTTGAGCTTTTCAAAAATCTTGTGCATCGTGAGAGTGTGCCTACCTAAGCTTCCATTGTGTGGAAAGGCTGACTTAGCTAGATTTTGGGGATAACAATCAGCTAAGTGCCGCACGAGGACAAGCTAAAGTTCTTGCCGAGTGACAATCTGCTTTTATGAAACTGAAGTGGGGTAATATGGTATAATATTTACCTCTTACTTTGAATTTGTGGGACATTTTGTTTATTTAAACTGCAATCTGTCTGTATAGGGATTAATTCTATGTATTATTTTACAGCTGAAAAGTTCTGAATTAATAAGATCAGAATTTATTGACTATTCTGCCCAAGCTTCATGCTGATCGGCTGATGGTTGAGACTATAATGTATTGATAGTTGGGATGGTTAAGATTAATATTTGAGATATTTATCCAGTTTCCTGTAAAATAGAATTCAAGAAATTAAATCATCGATTTCGTTTAGGTAAATGAGATTCTATTTGGTGATCGAGTTAATATCCCAATTGTTGTATAACTGGGGATTAATTCATGGGAAATACTATCTCTACACCATGGGTTCCCGATCTACAGCCCCCTCACAAGAGGGGTGTCCACGACCAAAAAATCAAATAAATCGTGGCCCCTGTACACCGAGGTGTCAAGTAGCATGACCCAGTTGGTGTTTGTATTCTATTTGGTGATCGAGTTAACATCAGCCATTTTTATTTACCCTGTAAACCACTCGCCAAACATACCCTGTACATTTAGTTTTTATTCAACTACCAGCTGCAAAAGCAATTGCATCACCATAAAGAAAAGGCCAAAAAGGTCAGGGCCAAAAAGTCCAAGTGCGAACTTTGGCTCGGAGCTAGTTTGATCCGATTCATTTACATTCCTAGTTCAAGAGGTCTTATAATTCATTGGTAAATGATTTTTTAACACCCAACCAATTGGGAAAATCGAAAAAACATGTTTCGAGTCATCCGTTTAGTGGATGAACAGGCCAATTGATTGGTTTTTTTTATCTGTTTTAAATTAAGAGGGTTTTTAGTTTTAATTGAACCGAGTTTTGGACCAATTCTCGAGTTTTCTGGTTGAACCATCCGGTTCGATCCGATTTTTATAACATGGATCAAAAGATAGTTCTTGTCGCACTGTATTCCACGTGCTTCCATTCCTCAATATTGCTTTTGTTATAGCTTTTTGCGCTTTTTCCTTTGAGCACGAGAAGTCGCACAGGAAGAGTCACAAGTTCCAAGCCACCTCGTCTAGCCCTAAGTAAGAATCCTTTTTATTGTGTACAAATATTTTATTAATCATCATTCAAACGTTTGTATGTAAGTATTTGATTAATCTCAAATAGAAATAATTTCTTCATACATAACAAATTTATAATATAAATTATTTGATATTTAAACATCAAGTAAAATGTTGGACTATAGTTTTTTTTCAAAAATATTTTAAGATAAACGTTGATTTATTATTAGAAGATATGGATTATAATAATTAAATACATAAAACACGTGAATATGTTTGAGCTCTTTTTTTTTTTTTTTTAAAACACATTTTCAACCACAATTAATTCATAAAATAGTTTTACATGTAAATTGAAAATTTTTCCTATTTTTTAAGTACACATACTCTAAAAAACACTATTTCAAAACATATTTTCGCCCCCACCCCCACCAAAATAGGGGCCATGATAAGATTGTACTTGTCCTCGAGGAAAAAGAGGGCACTATCATAATGTTTTAAGAGCATATCCANTTAGAAAGAGTATCTTATGTATTATAAAGAGCATTTTTAAATTTAGAGAATCAAAATTTTTATACAATCCAACACTCTCTATTTTGACTCATATTTTGCTTTTATCAAGAAATATTTATTGATTTCTTTTAATATTTTATTTAACATAATTTTTTTATATATCAATTGAGTAATCAATTTAAGCCCCGTTTGACACCTGTTAATTTCTCATTCTCATTCTTCATTTCAACCACACATTCTCCGAATAAAATAATATTACACACAAATCAAAAACTTTTCATCACTTTTCACCACACATTCTCACATCAATCACTATTCCAAAATTTCTATACCCCTAAAAATTAGATTCAAACAAGGGTTTAAGAAGTAGTGTATTGCAATATACGAGCTATTAAATTTAATTATTGTATATTAAAAATAAAGAGTGAGTTTGGCTCTCTAAACTTGGAGAGCAAAACTCACTTTCTATTTTAAAAAAATTAAAATAAAGAGTCTTTTGAAACTCATTTTAAGGATCGACCCTCTAAAAATAAATAGTATTTTTATATTTAGAGAGTCTGTTGAAGATACTTTTATTTTAAAAATAATTTGTTTTATTTAACACTGTCCTTGTTTGACACCTATTTTAATCTCATTTTCATTTTCGTTTTCATTTTTTTTCTCTTTCTTCATTTCAACCACATATTCTCCAAATAAAATAATATTACACACAAATCTAAAACTTTTCATCAATTTTCCACCACACATTCTCCCATTAATCATTATTCTAAAAATTCTATTCTCATTTTAATGAGATTCACACACACACACAATGTATTATATTGCTAGATTGATGTCAAAGATTAATTATGACTATTAATTAAATAATTTTCATCAATTTGAAAAATCAATTGTCATGAAGAAATGAAGACCGTGTTGTACGTGGTTGAAAATTTGTGAAATATAGCTTTAAAAATTGTCATCTTTTATTTAAATTTAATAAACATTTTGATTTGAATAGAAGCTAAATTCTAGGTAACTAATTCAAAAGTAAATTAACCTCTCGTTTGATGGGGACTAAAAATTAGATTTTTAATAAATTTTGAAAAAGTTAATGAAATGTATGTTTGAAAAGTAGTAAATCCCATAAGATATGTGATTAAAATTAATTATTAAATTTGACTTCAATTAAAATCAAGATTTTAATCCTTGCCAAATCGAGGTTCTATTGTAAGTTGAGAAAAAATTTACCCATTTTAATTTATTTACATAATCTATTTTCAATTCTTGACTAAGAAGTAATAAACAAGAACAAAAATAAAAATTGAAAGTGAATTGAACTCACATTCTCCTCCTAGTGAGTTAAATATTTGAGTGGCCACTGAACATTAGACTATGTCTGTGACTTACTCATCAAACTTCATGAAGCATCTCGTAAGTCACTCAACTTTTGTCTGTCCCACTCCATTGCTCATTGGACGGTTTTTGTTTCTCCTTCTGCTTGTAAAGTATTGTTACTACTATGTGTAGTGTGTTTTTTGACGTAACAGATGAGGGTGATGAAGTTGGAGCCTAGAGAATTGCTAACAAGTAAATTCTAAAGTGTAGCAATTTTAAGAACATTTGAGTGTTTTTGAGGAGTTGAATGTTTGAGTGGCCACTGAACTTTAGACTATATTAGACTTACTCATCTAATTTAATCGGATGATTTTCGTTTCTCCTTCCACCTGTGTGAATGACGGAAATTTAACATGGCACTTAAATCCATCCAAAAATTAACTGAACCACCAACTCATCAATTCCAAATAACACCCAAACACGCCTTTTCCACAACTCATCATATGGTCAGTGACATCTAGAAAGCCCTTCTATTTCTGTAATCTCTCTTCTACTTCTTCATGTACCTACCCATTTAAATCTAAATATAGCAGAAATACATATCTTTTATTTTAATATTCAGGAAATAGGAAGGTTGTAAATTATAATTGATCAATTTGGGGTCGTGAGTAGGACTGGGACTGAAAACCACAACCCGAAAAGTCGACTCGGACCAACCCGAAACGGACCAAATCGGGTCGGCGTAAAAAAATTTAAAATAATTGTGGGTTGAGTTGGGTTGGGTCGGTTCGGTTTAGCCCAACCACACTAAAACCCTATTTTATTCAATTCCCACAGTGAAACCATTGAAATGTACTATTTTGTTGGATGATGTACGAAATGTTTCTTGCGGTGGTTGTTGTGCGAAATGTGTGAGGCTGAAGTAGCAATTCTTGCGGTGAGAGCTTAAGGAGGGCGAGGGCTGAATATTCATCATCTGTTGGTTTGCGATGAAAATGAGATCGCTTCCTTTTCTTGTTCAAGTCAAGTCGGGAACTCTCTATGCCGAAGTATTGAAGACCTGATGTGGATGAATTTAGTTCTTGAGGAACCATTTTCACCGTGTGTAATGTGTGAAAAAACTTATAAAGGTGCAGTTGCTTCTTCTCCTGTCCTCTTTGCCTCCCTCTCTTGTCCATATTCTATTACAGGAGGATTAGATTTTCCCATACAATGTGATTTTTTATCAACTTATTTTCAATTTTACCAAAATTATATACATAGATCTTGCGTTTGGTTTGGCTACTGCAAGGTATTATTGAGAGGAAAAAAAAAAGTTACACCTGACCCGACCCGATTCTGGTTGGGTCGGTTTAGGGTAAGAGCCGGGTCGGGTCGATTTGTGAAAGAGCTCAAAATCGAGTATATCGGGTCGAGTCGGGTCGGGTCGGGTCGTGTCTGGTTGGGTGTGGTCGATTTTGGGTCAAACTAGATCTGATCTGACCCATTGCCCACCCCCAGTTGTGAGAGGGGAATTGTCTTCAATTTGGAGTTCTTTTTCTAAAGTCGTGTATTCATTGTGAGTTTGGGAAATGCATGTTTGGGTGTTATCTAGAATTGATAAGTTGGCTGTTCATTTAATTTTTGAGTATGCTATTTAACTTATAGTTTCAATTCATGTGACGTTAATATGACATTAAATGATAAGTATAATTAAAAAAATATTAAATTTTACATTTTATTTAATATATTTTCTAGAGCCCGTTTGGTAGAGATTAAAATCGGATTAAAATTGAAAAATTAGTCGTTATTGTTGACTTTTATTAGACGAGTGAGATCCAATAACAACTATATTTTTAAATTTAATTGGATTTTAATCGGTACCAAACGGGCTCCTAACATTATTGACTGAGATTATAATTCGATCGGGCTGAAATAACATTATTTTTAAATTTTGAATGGAGTTAAATGCCATGTCAGATTTAATTGAGGCGTGTTTGATGGTTATTATTGAGGAAATAATGTATTTTAAATATATAGTTAATAAGTAAAAAAAATTATTAATGTGATAAAAAATATCATTTTATTGAAAAATGTATAATTGAAAATGAGGTTTAAAAGATATGTATCAAGACTAACTATTTAAGTCCCCTAACGATATCCAAAGTCCGCTCCCCTCCTCTCATTTCAAAACTACCTAACAGATCTCTTCACAAAACCTCCATATACTCACCCAAAAACTACACAGGAATCACATTCTCCTCCAATTTTCCGATCAAGAAACATCAAAATAATGGCGTTAGCAGTGTCGGCGCGTGAGGAGAACGTTTACATGGCCAAACTAGCCGAGCAAGCCGAGCGCTATGAGGAAATGGTTGAATTCATGGAGAAAGTGTCGGCCTCGTTAACAGAGTCCGAGGAACTCACAGTTGAGGAGAGGAATCTGCTCTCGGTGGCGTACAAGAACGTGATTGGGGCGCGGAGGGCGTCCTGGCGCATCATCTCGTCCATTGAGCAGAAGGAGGAGTCGAGAGGAAATGAAGACCATGTTAGCACTATTAAGGAGTACAGATCTAAGATTGAATCGGAACTTTTGAACATCTGTGGTGGAATTCTTAAGTTGCTTGATTCCAGTCTGATTCCTTCGTCTTCTGTTGGGGATTCCAAGGTTTTTTATTTGAAAATGAAAGGGGATTATCATAGGTACTTGGCCGAGTTTTTGACTGGTGCTGAAAGAAAAGATGCTGCGGAGAATACCCTTTCTGCCTATAAGTCTGCTCAGGTTTGTTCTCTATTTGTTTGGGTTTACACCTCTTTTTCCAAATTGTGTCGCTTATTTATTTATTTATTAAATACGTGCAAAAGTGCAATCTTTTATGAATTCACTTGGTTTCATAGTCATTTGAAATATAGTATTTTCTGTTAAATCTTCATTTTATGTGGATTTTCTCTGAAGTTAGTTTATGTTCATGAAGAAGGGCTGAAATCGGTGAATTAGTGTTATAGACTTGTGAGTTCCTTGTTTGATTATTGCATGTGAGGTGATTGATATAATGCCTCAGAAAGATGATGATTTTAAGCTAACATTGATCAATTCCATCAATTGTGCCCTTGATCTGGGATTGGCTATGAGATTGATGACTCATTGTTTTAGCTATCTTGGGATAAATGATGCACTTGTATTGCCATTTCAATCTGTGGTGAGATTGCTGACCTTAGTCCTTTGGGTAAGTTGTTTGGAGTTTCTTGTTCTTGATTTTTTCAGATTTCATCAAGTCTCGTGTTTATACATTACTCCTTTTATTCCCAAAAAGAACATTGTCTTTGACTTTTTTGTTTCATTCCAAAAAGTCGCCATCTTATATGACTCGATATGATATCCAAGGCATTTTGAATATAACATTTTCATTAGTTTTTCATTTTGTGATGATTTTCTCTAATATTAGTTTATTATGCTTTTATTTTTCCATAAAATATCAGGAGATCGGTCATTAAGTGTAATAGGCTTGGAGTTTCATGTTTGATTATTGCATGTAAGATGAATGATATAATACCGCATATAGATACCAATTTTAAGCTAACATTGATCAATTCCATCAATAGTGACTTGATCTGGCACTGCTCTTGAGGTTGTTAACTCCTTTAATTAGCTATCTGGGGATAAAAAGATAACTTGTATGGCCATTTCAATCTTTGGAGAGATGGTTGATTGCTGGTGAATTGTTTGTACAGATCGATAAAAGTCTTCATTATCAAAAGAGAAGTACAATTTTTTTCGACAACTCAGCCATTTTCTTGTGGAATTTATTGAAATTACCATTCAATGACCAAATTTTGTGTTTTTTTGCCAACTATTGTTGCATGTAAATGTCAAACTAGTGTCACATGTTAGATCTGAGATTATGTCTTAAAATTCTTGTGAACATGAGCAAACAAGTCGTAAAATATTTTATTGAGTGATCACGTTGATAATTTATCTTCTTACTGCTGTTCTGGATAAAGATTGTGCCTCTCTGTTATGTTTTGCAGGACATTGCTAATACAGAACTTGCCCCAACACACCCAATCCGACTTGGACTGGCTCTTAACTTCTCCGTGTTCTACTATGAGATTTTGAACTCTCCTGACCGTGCTTGTAGTCTTGCTAAACAGGTAAGCTGGATAATTTGCATCTGTTCTGAATTTGCGGGAAGGTTATCCTATGGAAGTTGAGATTTGTGTATGTTCCACTGTGTTTTAGTTTTCGTGGAAAACAGGTTTGCATTTATTTGTGCTATGGTTTTAGCATGTCCAGTGTTTGTGATAATTATTTTCTTGTATGGGTTGGCAAGGCCTTTGACGAAGCAATTGCTGAGTTGGATACCCTTGGCGAGGAGTCATACAAAGACAGCACTTTGATTATGCAACTTCTTCGTGATAACCTCACTCTATGGACATCTGACATGCAGGTATTCATCAAATCTGCTTCCGTACAATACGTCTGGTATTACATGTTAAAGTTTCTATCCGCCTAGTTAAATACATTGGTTTTCATTAAAAAAATTTGCGAAATTTTATGTTGGTCATTGAATTTTATTTCCTTTAAAATTGGCTATTGAACTTAAAACTTCATTAAAATTTGGTCAGTTTTTCAAACTAATGAAACATGACGGAGCAATTTAGTTTTTTTTGCAAACTAGACTACCCAGTAGAATTTCACACCAGCATTTTTGTTAGTCAAGTTAATAGACATGGACCATGTGTTTAAATTGTAGTAAAAGTTTGCAAGTTTTTCGACCAACTTGAAACAAGTGAAGTCATTTGACTGACAGTTCACTAGAAGTTCAATGACCACCGGTGTTTTAAACCATTATTTCTATCATTGAGTTGAAGACCATATATTTTTCACACTTCCATTTTTACTTGGTATGAGTCTAGAAATTGAGAAGTACTAGTGCTAAATGATAATTAATACGTGGATTTGAATTTAGGATGATGGAACTGATGAGATCAAAGAAGCTCCTAAACCTGATGTTGAACAACAACAGGGTGAGTGAGATCCAGGGGAATCGCTGGCTGCAAGCTGAAATTTTAAGTTTTTCTCTATTGGCTATCTTTTCATATTTGGAGAAGTTGATTAGAATCGCTGGCTGCAAGCTGAAATTTTAAGTTTTTCTCTATTGGCTATCTTTTCATATTAGGAGAAGTTGATTATTTTCTTTCCTTTCTGTTCTGGCTTTTCTTTTAGGAGTTATTGTCATCTTCACATGATTGCACTTGAATATTATTTGCCAATCCGTGGCTCATTCATTATTAGTTTGAGTATTTTCAGGTTTCAATCTAAACATAGGAGTTAACTCGGTTTCTATATTTATCCGAGTTAACTTTGTCCAGGCTACAGTTTATAAAATAATAATGTTGGGACCAACAAAAATTATTATTTTAGAGGGGTTATTAATTTATCGATAAATGAATATTTATTAATTTATAGAGTATTAATTGTTGTTTTTAGCAGTGGTGACGATTCAAACAAAGTACCTCTTTTGAATTATTGGTAAGTTTGCTAATCCTAAATGTTTTAAAAATGTGAATGTGAATAATCTTAATTGTTATTATCGAGCAAATAGGAAAGCAAGGATGACTAGTTTACTTTTTCAAGAGTTTGTTTATCTTAATTGTTATTATCGAGCAAATAGGAAAGCAAGGATGACTAGTTTACTTTTTCAAGAGTTTGTTTGTTTGTTTGACAAGATGATGAATGCTATCAATTTTATTAACGCGGCTTGGAACGGTGATGTGAAGATAGCAAATATTACAAATTGTTTTCAACATTGCAAAATTTGGTCAAATGAAGAATGTTGAACCAAAAGTCAGTGAAGATAAAGGAATCAATAGATTCTGTGTAGTTATTTTTGATATATGCTATAGAATTGTGATAGATATCGAGCACTTTTTAAACTATTCTAGTGAAAATGGAGCGATAATGGAATTTCCCACTGATGAAGATATTATTCAAGGGTTACTTAATACACTTATTACTCCAGTTAGATTTAGGCATGTTATACTTATTAGTTATTGGCAAGTACTCTCTTTCGGATTCTCCAGTTAAGACCCCTAAATGATCGCTCTATGATAAAAGAGGTAGGTGTGCAGACAGTCATGAGGTATGTCTAGAAGCAATCACCCTTGAAAGAGTGCATAATAGCTCACTGATCGAGCGCTCTTGCGCCGAAGATGATCGGGGCTAAGCGATCTGNTATACCAAGCATTCTTCTTACGGCTAGATCCAATCTCCTGGTCCCTGCGGAAAGGAAAAAGAATTTCACTCTCTTCCTTTCGGGAATGGAGGATTAGGGAAATCCTCTATATTGCAGCTTTCTCCAGACTTCCAGAAAAACATGAAAAAAAAGGCTCTTCAGTCCCTTTTCATCAATGGACTCTTTACGTATACGAAGGAGCGCAATTCGTTTGAGAAATTCTTAGCTCTCTATCTATCTCTGAGATGTTTGAATAAATTCCATGAACATACAAAAGAGAAATGTTATCCCCACTCGAACCAAGATAGAACCTTTACATGATGATCATGATCCAGATGATAATTTTGTTTTACCAATCGTTTCTTCGAAATAGGCATTTCAAATAGTCATAACCTTAAATAATTATTTTGTTAAAAAAACCCAAATTTATTATGAGTATTGTAAAAAGTTAGGGATGAAGTTGAGTTTGGTTTGGGTGCAAAGAAAGTTAAAGACTTTTGATGCATATTTTGGATAAAAAAAAAAAAGTGAATTGAAAAATATATTGTGAAATTAAAAATTTATTAATTTGTATTAGTATAAACTTTTATGAATTTAAACTATAATTACTTTATATATTCGTTGGGCCTTAAGGATCTCAAAGAAAATTATTATCTTATGCATTTAGTAGTGTTATTAATTTAGTATACTGGCCAAGTCTGGATTGAAGAATTTCATTATTTAAGCGAGATTATTAATTTATCAACATTCATTTATTGATGCTTTACTGTACACTTCAAGAGCCTATTTTGAATATCCGTAATGCTAGTGGTGGCAACGAGCCGAGATGAGGCGGCTCGTGAACCCAAGCTCGAGGTTCAGTATCAGCGTGTAAAACAAGGCTCGAGCTGATCCCAAGCATGACTCGTTTTTGAAAAATGGGGCTTGGCCCAGGCTTTGGCTCAAACTTTTGTCGAGTCAAGTTGGCTCACGGGTTTTTTGATTTTTTCTTTTACTTGAATATATGAAAAATTAATCGTTAATTTACAAACTACAAAATTAATTTAAAAACTATAATATTCCCAACACCCAGCGGGAAGGAAAACTGGCAAAAAAATCTAAAACATTTTTTTTTTTTTTTTGTAAAGTTAAAGTTGACCCGTGTCTTGTAAGACTAGACCTACAGGAGCAAGAAACTTCTAATTGCACGACATGCACCAGCTGTTGGGCATAGCATTAGGTAACTGACATCTGGATATTTTTGCTAACAAAAGTCCCAACCCGAAGAGCCAAAGCCTCTGCCACCGTGGGCTCAAACTTCCCACCCTTTCACGAACCAAATAATGCCATGGCCATCACCCTGCGTCTCTAACTACTGTCCCAAACCCTACAACCAGGGGCGGACCCAGGATATTTGTCCAGTGCGGGCGGTATCAGTAAAAAAGAAAAAAAAAAATTATAACACAAGCATTATACTAAAATGAAATACCTTACAATTGTTCTTTACGAGTTTTCATACTTTGATATCTTTGTACAATCGCCTCATTATCAATCTTTAAGAATATGTCTTTCTCCACATAAACAATAAGGCGATCATTCATCCACTCATCTCCAATTCGATTGCACAATCTATTCTTCACAATGTTCATGGCAGAAAATACCCTCTCTACCGTAGCAGTAGCAACAGGAAGAATTAGTGCCAAAGTCAAAAGCTTGTAAACCATTGGATATGATCTGCTCTTATTTGTCAAAACTAACTGTTGTGCAAGAGCACTGAGACCATTTAATTCTTCAAACTCTTTGTTAGAGAGCACATCAAAAATGTAATTATCAAGTTGATCGTCAAGTGTGAAGAGATCTACTTCTGAAAAATCTTGTGGATAAAACTTAGCAAGTTGAATCAACTTTCTTTTATCAAAAGCAGAGAATGAATTTTGTGGACATAGACAAGCTACACAAAGGAGCAAATCAGTATTTACCTCTGAGAAACGATCATTCAATTCTTGAAGTTGCGTATCTATGACAGAATAGAATAAATCTACCCGAAAGTGATGCAAGTTCGTCATTTGTGGAGGATTACGATGAGGGCGACCACCATGTGCAGAACGCATAAACATAGCATCCATGTTTGGGACATTGATATAATGATGCTCACAAAAAGAAGAAACGCCTTGTAAGAAAGAATCCCACCCATCATCTCTCATAAGTTGGAGCCTCTTTTTGCAAATTTTCACCATGTCCATTGCATTGACAATGTCTTGATCTTTCCTTTGTAATGCCTTTGACAAATCATTTGAAATCCCCAAGATACTTCTCATTAAATGTAGATTAAATGCAAAATCAAACGATTGTATTGACTCCAATAAATTAAATGCATCATTTCTTTGATCACAAGTACTTGATCCATCTTCTTCAATTATTCCAAGTACATCAATAACAGCCCTAAACAAGCTAATCAAGCTAACCAAAGAAATATAATGTGATCCCCAACGAGTATCACCTGAACGCTGAAGAGTGGTTTCTTGATTAAGGCCACGGCCACTTAAAATGGCACCATTCTCCAATGCCTCAACAATAAAATCTGATTGTTTATCTCGAAGAAGATCACAACGTTTAGCAGATGCTCCAACATTGTTTATCACGTTTGCAACCACACAAAAGAAATTAGTAATCGGTCTATTCTTCTTTGCCACAACTACAAGAGCTAGTTGAAGTTGATGCGCAAAACAATGAATGTAAAAAGCACAAGGGTTCTCATTTAAAATGAGTGCTTTGAGACCATTGAACTGACCTTGCATATTACTTGCCCCATCATAACCTTGTCCCCGCAAATTAGAAATGCTTAAGTTATATCTAGAAAATAGCTAATCAATAGCAGCCTTGAGTGAGACAACTGTGGTTGTGGATACATGTTCAAGACCTATGAAACGTTCATTTACAAGCCCATTTTTCACATAACGTAACACAACTGACATTTGCTCCTTCATTGAAACATCACGAGATTCATCAACTAAGATAGCGAATAATGAATCACCAATATCTTTGATAATAACATTTATCGTTTCAATAGCACAAGCACTTACTATATCCTTTTGTACCTTAGGAGATGTTAATTTGCAATTTTGGGGTGCATTTTCAAATGTCACAGCCTTAACCTCATGATTATGATCAGACAGAAATTCTAATTGAACTAGAAAGTTACCTGGATTCAAAGAATTCTTAGATTCATCATGGCCCCGAAATGAATTCCCTTGCCTCAACAAAACTCGAACACAATCAATTGATGCAATAAGACGAACACGATATTCATTTCTCATTTGTTCTGACTGCTTGAAGAAAACCGTTTGAATGTGTTGTTCTTGATTCATCAAAGCTTCACACTTAATACGAGCTTGATTATGTGAACTATTATGCTTTCCAACATGTGTACCAAGCCTCTTTTTATCTTTCCAATACGTGAATCCTTCACCAACAAATGAGTCGCCTCCACCTTGTTTCCCACTACTTGTTTTAAAAAGATAACAATACAAGCAAAAAGTTGCCTCTTTTGACACGCTATACTCCAACCAACCTTCAAACTCGTTAAACCAAGAAGGATTGAATCGTCTAGATTCTTTTTCTCCAAATTGTCTTTTCTTAAATTCATGGTTAAATGGTTGACAAGGACCCTTTTGCATATATGCTCTCCGAACTTGATCTCTAATGTTAGAATTGTAATTCAAGATTGGAGTCCTTAATCCAGGATCGGTGGGAAGTTGTGTAACATCAAAATCGTCTCCATTTGAGTGTGTCTCTTCATTAACATTTTCCACAACCTCAAGAGCTTTTCTTTTATAAAATCTTTCCATAATTGACTGTACAAAAATAGGAATTGGAATATAAATAAACAAAATAAAAGAAAATTCAACAGAAAATAAATAGTTAGTGACTCTGACTCAGTTAGTGGACGTGGACCACATCCAC
Source organism: Fraxinus ornus (assembly GCA_903798235.1). Lineage (NCBI taxonomy): Eukaryota > Viridiplantae > Streptophyta > Magnoliopsida > Lamiales > Oleaceae > Fraxinus > Fraxinus ornus. Next base: position 52,582 of record CAIGRF010019941.1, read on the forward strand.
GTGGTTACCACTTACCATTTACCAATAGAAAATTCAATAACATCCAAACTCAAAATTTAGTTGTGGTCCCATGGACAGCTTTAGGAATCCTATGAATCTTATTTCCTATATAGTATATCCTATAGCAGGCTAGCAGCCAATATCCTAATCAATACTCAATAGCAACCAAAATTCCTATATCCTAATCAATAGCAAAATATCATTAGCAGAACACAATAGCAGCCAAACTCTGGACTACTCAGTACTCAACTACAGTCTACTGTCTACAGGCCCGCTTCAGCAATCAGCAGAGCAGCCAGTCGGAGAATGGCCTAATCGGAGTCTGGTCTCTGGAGAAATCATAAACCAAAATCCCTAAACGGCCAAACCATAAACCAAAATCCCCAAACCATAAACCAAAACCAAAATCCCCAAACGGGCAAACGGCCAAACCATAAACCAAAACCAAAATCCCCAAACCATAAACCAAAATGCACAGCCGCACAGAAACAGAGAGCACACTCAACACTGGAAAGAATTTCTGGACCATAGCAGGCAAGAATTTCTCCATTTCATTTGCAAACCATTCCAATTACCATAGCATAAATTTTGAATATTGAAATTGAATACCAATAACAATCAATAAGCAATAGAAAACTTACTCACCTATGGGCTATGACCTACAGACTTGCCGACTGGCGACTTGGTACTTTGTAGCCGTCCGGAAAGGCAGGTTCGTCCAGCGACGCGACGGTGCAATTGCTGCGGGGAATGGGGATGCCGGTCGCCTGATGCACAGAGGCTCAATTCTTCAATTTGGTGGGTTGATTTGAACAAACAGGCTCTATCATGGGTGGAATGGACCAAAAATCGGCCCAAATTTTTTTTTTTTTTTTTTTTTAGTAGTGGGCTAAGCAAAAAAAATCAGGGGCAGCCCAAAGCCCAGTGCAGGCAGCTGCCTGCACTGGGTCCGCCCCTGCCTACAACCATATATCGGACTACAACATCTGTATTCAATTTAATTCATCATTAAGCAGACCTTTCCAAGTTGACGCTCATGCCTTTCAGTCCACTCCCCACAGGTGTGGGACATTTTCCTAATGTGCTACACAGAAGCTGATTCCATGGTTGACCTCTAAAAGATTATCGACAAATTTTCCTCACCTAACTATGATATTTCCCTCTTAAGCTCAATATTCTGGTTAGGGGTGGACAAGCTCCCGAACCGAATCGGATCGAATCGAATCGAACGGTTCTTCATAAGTTAAATATCCGAACATGATATCTAAATCGAGAATCGATGGGTTTGGGTCGGTTCTCGGTTCTAGACCAATAACCAACTGAAGAAACGAATAAAAACTAAATCTAATTAATTTTTTTATATTTAATTAATTAAGTTATTTTAATTTTTTCTAAACAAATTAGCAAATTAATTAAACAAACAAGCCAAGTCCATGCTAGCTAGCCCAGCCCAACCCAATTTCTAAATTCAAATTTTAATTTTAATTTTTTTGTCCAATTATTAAATTTTTGTTAGCAACATTTGGGCCTTATTCTTATCCTTTCCCTTTCTGTTCGCTGAAAATATATCGCAAGCGCACGGGTCGCGTACAAGTAGTAAAGTGGACATTTAAAGTCCAAATTGTCGATCTCACGAGGAATGTATACTTTCGATTACTCGACTCTAATCAATTTTAATTCTAACGACAAAAGAAACACACACAATCAAAAACATGATTTCAAAAACGGTAAATAAACTACCAATCTACAAAATAAGAAAATAAAACGTCTTGGAAACTTTGGAGAGAAAAATGTGGTTGGAATTTACGATGTCGCTTAACCTTTTATTTCATTAATATCAAACCAATAACACGTCGAAGCAAATTACCAAAATACGATAATTAGATCCGATTTTCCTATTTTAGTTAATACCTTCTCTCTAGGTCATATTAACCATAATCGATTAATTCATACCGCATATTTCTATGTCGATACTAACATAACTAATTGTATGAATTTTTGTGAAAATATTCAACGGGTCACGTGAGGTAGGTGTATATCTCTATATCACCTAGACGCGCCTAATATATTAGACAAACCCAGGGTATCGATTATTTCGGCCTAGTAAGTGCAACAATTTCTCAATAATTACACAAACTACCTAACAATTCCATCTAGTGATCAAGTAAATGAAATCATTTTAAACATAATAATCAATACACTATGATTTTGATAACAAATGCATTTCAATCATTTAATACATATGTAGATATTAATGAAATAAATTAGGTTAAGTTCAATCATAACTTTCAACACAACAATCATAGCTCATTTTATATATATGAAAACAAGGAGAATATGCATAACATTAATTACAAATATGACAAAAATAAATGAAAAAAATCAAAGGTATAGATAAAACCCTATTTGAAGCTTAAACTTGATTTTCTCCCAAAACTTTGCCAAATCTTTTGGTATCTCCTTGTGCCCTTGGTGTTATCTTCAAAATTACCAAGCAAAAACAAAAGAAAATGGAAGAGAAAGAAAAGAAAATGAAAGAAAAATAAAATAAAAGAAAGAAACCAGCAGAGGAACGTCCTGGCAGAAGGAAGGAAGAACAAGTCCCAAAAAAGTCCCAAATCTGATTTTTAAATCAAAACCTAGGAAATTTGCACTCTAAGTCCTTGGGTTAGCAAAAAGTAATTAAAAAAGTCCAAAAGGTTGTGAATTTTCGAAATATTGCAGCCCAGCCCTCCGGTAATTTCACATCAGGTCCCCACTCTATGAATTTGTACAATATGTCCTTAGATTTTGATTTTCACTTCAATATTGCCCTACATAAATTGCATCACAAAATCCTCCAACTTTCTGACTTGTGCACTTTGGTCCCCAACTTCACATTTTTGCACACTTTAGTCCTTTTTATTCCTTTTTCACCTCGTTCTCTTTCTTATTGGGGTTTTGGCCTACAACAGTGAAAATTACACAATTATGAATAGAAATCAATTCAATTTCAATTCTAATTAATTTCGAAAAGTGCCAAATAAGTGTGTTTTTACACACTTATCACTTTCTATTCCAATTTCAATTGGTGAGCAGTACGCCTACTCCTGTATAAACCCAAATCATTTGATAATTTTTAAACCTGCATCTCAATTCCCAAATCGATTTTGATATGGATCATCGATGTTTTAATATTAATATATACTTTTTGATATTTGTATATATTGAATTAATCTTATTGAACAGTTTGTTATTTATATGTTTTTAAATTTGACTACGTTAATTTGTAAAAGTTATAAATAAAAATGTCATTAGTTGTATTTATGTAGTGTTGTTGCAAATATTAAAAAAAATAATCATGATACGAAATCGAACCCGAACGGTTTCATAATTATATTTGGACCCGACGATTCCATTTATTAAATACCCGAAAATTTTGGGTCGGTTCGATTTTGATGTTATCTGCTCACATTTTATTCACCATCTTAATCCTTTCATTTTTGTTCAAATACATTGGTTTCATTTTTTAAGGTTGCTTATGAAGTTTTTTCCAAATGGGTGCTTTTAGCTCATTTTAGGCTCGCAGGTATTTTTGACTTCTTCAAACATCACTGAATTTCTGTCTTACCAAAGAACATAAATAGACCATAAATCGATTCAGAAACACCTCCCTCTACACTCCCATAGAAAATATTTACCATCATACTGAAAGTTAGGTACTAGAGCAGAAGGCACCATGCTCATCGCCTCCCTAAATCTCCGACTACAACTTATGAGTAATGTTGAGCCATCACAAAGGGGTGGGCCCCACATGTAAATATAAAAAAAAGGCTAAATAGAACAAAACGTCCCTACCTTTGGGGTTGATTTCGAAAAATGCCCATACCTTTCATTTCTTAGAATTTATGCTCTTACCTTTAAGGTCTTGTGCGTTGGACGTCCTTTCGTCCACGTTCCGTCCAATTTTTCGTCCATTAAATACAAAAATGATTTTTTCTACCAATATACAAGGGTAAAATAGTCATCACCCTTTGAAACCATTCATCCCACCTTCAACTTAGTCCACACGTAAGTAGCAGTAACATGAAAATGAAAAATACTTTGAATTATTACATTAATTAAGGAAAAAATATCTTGGAGATTAACGTTATATTGGAAAATTCCACAACTGCTGGATGTACAATTAATTTATAAAGATGGATGCCAGATGTTCAATTCAATTTATACAGACATATATTGAATGGTGGTCAATTTATAAAGATGGATGTCGGATGTTCGTTTCCAGTTTATGTTGAATGGTGTAGCCACGGGGTAAATTGAGAAGGAGTGGAAATGGGTGCTGTGAAGTACGTATTACATTTCAATGGCGAATGGCAATTTTTGGCTCAATGGTGAAGAAATGGTTCTGTTCACTCATTCTGAGAACTGAGTTCACATGGCGACAATAATCCCTACGTTGTTATATTTTAACTTAAAACATCTCTACCTTTAAAAATAATTGGCAACTAAGTTCCCTACCTTCTAGAAATATTTGCAAATAATGTCCCTATCTTTCAAATTTGTTTTTGAGAAAACGCCCCTGTAAGTAGCCATTTCCTGCCCATTTTGACACAACAATTCAAACACTGAATACACACCAATTCTATCGTATTCATACACAATTCATCCACCAATTTACCAAAAAACAATTGAAGTAAAAATGAACACATACAATGAAACAATTGTGCTACAACTTTTCATATCAAATGTGCAAAATATCCACTGTGCAGCCAAGAAAAGTTAATGATCACCCAAGCATAATTCTGTGCACCGAATTAACAAAAAAAAAAGCCAAAAATAGGTCCTAGGTGCTACATTACATCCACTTCTTGCATGGCACTACCTATGCACTGAATGCACACAAACAAAAACCAAAAAAGTTGTCCAGGAGAAGTTGGCAGTTAGCTTCACCCTAATTAGGTGCTAGAGGTGGTGCCCCCTTTACAACCTCTTTTGTTGTGTCCTGCACTACCACATTTCCTACATGTAATGATGAGCCCCGATCTTTTTCGTAGACCTGTGGTTATTCCCGTAGTTGGTTGTGAAGTAGACCTCGTCGGCTAGCTTGAAGAAGTCGCCTCATTTGGCTCTCTTCTTCTGTTTTTTTTTTTGCCTCCCAATCTTCTTTGTGTACATCGGTGGAGTTAGAGGGTTCAATCCTAGGGTACGCCATTCATTTGGACCTATGATGGGAGAAATTGCTAGCGTATATGTTATGATATATGTGTCCTTCTTGTAGATGTCATCCACTAACTCCATCACGTTCAAGCCTCTAGATACAACGGAGGCAACCGCATGGCTACATAGAATTCCTAACAATTGCCAAGGCTACAAAGGCAATGCATATGATTGCATTCGGGCTACGACATATATTTTCACATGTGGATGTCCATCCCTATCACTAAGCATTCCCTTAACATCCTATTCAGTCTCTAATCTCGTCAACCCCTTCCATAAACTCATTTTTTGCTTCTTATAGTAGAATTCCAACACTCTTTCATCACAAGTTTCGTGTAACAATTTATGCAAATTCTCTTTGGTGCACCATTTACTGTGAAAGAAGTCGACGAAAAGAATGAAACCCCCTTCATACGCCACATTGTTTGGCTTATCAAAAAATTGGCCTCCATAGCGTACTTCGTGAGTGAAATATTCAAAATTCCTACCTGCTGGTAATGTAGAAAGATCACTTCAAATTGATAAAACTGACTGCACGCTAAAGTAAAATATCCACTGACTGCTACACGCCAAATGGATATATGCGTAGTGACAGAAAAATTAGGGAAAATGCACAATGGAATCAGATGAGTTCACATACAAAATTAGAGGATGAACAATATACCATAACTTGGTCGATCATGGCCGGGGTTTCTCAAAAATGGAAGAAACATGTTGTTACTCGAAGATCTGTGAGACAGCAATAAACATCATCAAAACTCAATGCAGACTTTCAACCATGCAAAGCACCAAAATACGAACTGGAAAACTAAAAAAACACTAAATACATAGCGTTTCTTACCATCACTTGCTTAAAAAAAACTCTGAAAGTGTTCTGGCCACTGCGCAGGCAGATCAGACGCGAACACAATGAGAGGAGAATGGAGGGACGGTTGAAGAAATGGAAGAGTATGTTGGAATTTTCTTGAATCGTTGTGGAAGGTTTGCACTTCGCACATAGAGAGGAGATGAAGGGTTTCAAAAGGTGATGACTATTTTACCCTTGTATATTGGTAGAAAAAAATCATTTTTGTATTTAATGGATGAAAAATTGGACGGAACGTGGACGGAAGGACGTCCATCGCACAAAACCTTAAAGGTAAAGGCATAAATGCCAAGAAATGAAAGGTAGTGACGTTTTTCGAAATCAACCCCAAAGGTAGGGACATTTTGTGCTATTTAACCTAAAAAAAAAAAAAAAAGAAAAAAGAAAAGGTGGGGGCCCACCCTTTGTGAGGGCCCTGTATGCATGGCATTACTCACAACCAGTGTTCTAAATAGCGTAAAGCGTTGCATAGCGTCGATGTCGAAAATCAAGAATCACAAGCTAAAGCGTGTCAATGCGGAGAATAAGTGTCATAAAGCGTTTTGTACTTTTAATATTATTTTAAGTACAATAAATAGAATTTTATATTAAAAAAAACTTATTTTTTATATAAAAATAAATATACACATTTACTATTAAGCATTAATTATACTGTTAATGGATTGGACACTAAGTATAGGATTTTCTTGAGGTCTTGCACAATTAAATTCATTGAGGAACTAATTCTAGACAAGCAAACTTTGATAATCTCATAATACTATAATAGTATATCATAGATTCATAATAGTAAAATGCCTTCATGGTATTGATAAGTTGATAACTAACAAAATGCCTTCTTGGGTTTTAAGTGTACTGGGTCCTTGGGTTTTAGCCTTTAGGTGAGATCCATTAACTCTTAATCTCGCTTAATCTCGCCTTCTCGCGCTTAATCTCGCTTAATCGCGCTTTGTTCCGCTATATCGCGCTAAATCGGTCAACAAAAAACGTTGACCGCTATTTTACACGCAATGCACAGAATCGTCGCGTTTTGGCCACGCTACACGCTATATCGCGCTATAGCGCCGCTTTTTCAAGCTATTTAGAAAACTGATATAAAGGTCATGAGTTCAAAGTTTAATCTTGTTCAACTATCAATGTGTCAATTTTTTAATTTATATTTTTTTATATATAAAAAGTGACTACAATCTACATGTCATCAGACATCTTGAGCAAATAGCATAAATCCTCAGGTCACTCCGTTCCTTTTAAGTACAATTGCAATACTACAACGTATCTTAATATGGATCCGAAGTTGATTTTTGAACGATTTAGCGTTACCACTGCATGACTAGAATTCTTTAGTGTTGGAAACTTTTTTAATAATGTCGATTTTTGACATTGTACGATTCCAAAAATAGTTTTCATGGTTCGTGAAATCGTTCTAGGAAGGCTTGGAGTGATGGAGGACGGAATAGCATGAGCCTTGGCAGTTGGGGCTTGGCCACGACTGTTCAATGCATATGAGCAACCGGCCCGCTACATGTAGAGAATTGTGCATGCTCGGCAGCAGCCGCCCACATACTTGGGGCGGTTGTCTCCTGTTCGTACCTAGTCGTGCTGAATTCGGCTTTTTCACCTC
>CAIGRF010019950.1:8435-19098 GCA_903798235.1 Fraxinus ornus
TACGTTTAATTATCTAAATATGATTTGTTTTATCCTTGCATCTTTGATCAATTGTGGATTTCAGAAGGTGTATATTGACTTAGTCCAAGTTTAGTTTTTTGATTGTTTTCGTTAATTTAATTTTCATTGTTATTGATTGCGTTATTTACAATTGTTTGCGTACAAAACTTCCCCAATCATTATACGAAGCATAAATTGTTGAATTGCACACTCTTCGTGGGATCGACCCTTACTTCCATTACTATGTTTAAGGACTATTTTTGGGTGCCTACGACAGTCACCAAGGACATTAATGATTATTGTAGAACTTATGAAAGATGCTAAAAATTAGGCAATTTGCCCTGGCGTAACGTGATGACCCTAAATCCCATTTTGGTAATTTAAATATTTGACTGTTGGGGAATTGATTTTATGAGACCTTTTCCACCCTCTTTTGGTTATTTGTACATTATTTTGGCAGATGATTACTTGTCTAAATGGGTAGAAGCATCAGCTTCTAGGCTAATGACAATAAAACGGTGGTTAAATTTCTGAAAGAAAATGTTTTGTCTCGATTTGACACACCACGTGTTATTATTAGTGATAGAGGCACAAACTTTTGCAACTGTTCATTCGAAGCACTCATGAAAAACTATGGGGTTATTCATAAAATTTCTATTACTTGTCATCCCCAAACTAGTGGACATGTAGAATTGGCTAATAGGGAAATTAAACAAATCATGGAGAAAATGGTGAACCTTAATTGCAAAGATTGGTCTTTAAGACTGAATGATGCACTTTGGGCTTACCATACGACTTTTAAAACTTCTCTAGGCATGTCACCATATCGTTTTATTTTTGGAAAACCTTGCCATTTACCTGTAGAGCCTGAACACCGAGCCTATTGAGAAATTAAACATTTTAATATTGATCTAGAAGAGTAAGGTAAGCTTAGAAAAATTCAATGGAATGAGTTGGAAGAATTGAGGATTGACGCTTATGAGAGTTCTAGAATCTACAAGGAGATGAAAGCTTCTCATAATAAAAACATTCTTAGAAAAAATTTGAACTAAATCAAAAAGTATACTTGTATGATTCTAAACTTCACAATAACATAGGAAAACTTAGATCTAGGTGGACTGGCCCTTTTGTGGTGAAACAAGTTTTCGAAAATGGGGCTGTTGAAATTGAGGATCCTAATGAGTATGATATTTAAAGTGAATGGGCAGTGCCTTAAGATCGTTTATGGACAACAGGTGTCTGCAATGGAAGAAATTCCTCTTGCAGACCCTATTTACCATCCTTGACATTCCTCAGATATACTTTTCACTTTTCTTTTTTATATCAATTTTGTTTTTTTAGGTTTCTTTTCATTTCTTGCTTCATTTTTTTTTTCAATTGAGTGCTTTTCAGGTTAACCATTGTTCCGACCTTATGTTGATTTACTCCAGTATTTAGGTGATACTCTTCCTTTTCCCTTTGGTAGGCATGTTTAGACATTGAGGACAATGTTTGATTTGGTTGGGGGAGAGAGTTGCATAGTTTGTTGTGAATTGCATAAGTCATCCTAGAATTTTTCAAAAAAAAAAAAGCTTAAGTGTGTTTTTTTTTTTTTGGGGGGGGAGCAGCATTAGATTATAAATTTTTCATGGTTTAGAATTTTTTTTTAGGCATATTGGGTAATTCATCGTCCCTATGGATCATTAAGAGTCTATCCATGGTCCAAATTGGTTTTAAATGTGTCGTGCATGAGTTTGGGGGTGTTAGAATGATAATTCATTGATTCAGTGCAAAAGTCATGCATTTCGAGGCAAAATGATCAATTTTGAGCTTTTCGGGATCAACATGTGTTTTCAAGTTTAAAAAAATTGGAACCAAATTCATAGCATACACACACTCCTTGTGGTTTAAAATGTGTTTTGACAAGTTTTGGGGGTGTTGGAAAGCCGGGTTGCGTTGGAGAGCAAAATCCAATTTTTATTGAGAATTAACGAAGAACGAGTTTTCGAAGAGTTAAGCATGTTTTAAAATTCTTCCATGTTGTGTACACTCATTACATGCATTGGAACTTGTTGGAACAAAAATCGAGGCATCGGGGATCTCAAATGGTTGAACGTGGAAAATGGTTGAAACTGGGAAAATATCTCTTCATGGTAGACTACCCAGGAATGCGGCCGCATTATCCAATTCAGGGCCTGCATTGGCCTTGAGTTATAACTCTATGAGACCGCAACACTTCTTTCTATGTGGTCGCATAAACGTAAAGTGAAGGCCTAAAATTTGGTTTTAAAACAAAATAAACACCACGCTATCCACAAAACTCACACACCTATTTCCTCACCTTAGAGCACACAAACACAACCAATCTTTGATTTAACCCCTCACTCACGGATTCTCACCTCACCATTTCAATCAAGGCACATAACATATTGAGTGTTCAATCTTGATTCTAGCATTCTCCAACATCTACAAATCTCTCAAGGTATGTTATCTTCTTTTTGCCCCCTTTTATGCAAGATCTAATTGTGCTTTGGGAATGAGATTGGATGATTGAAAACGAGTATGGGAATTAGGTAGTGATGGAGTGTTGGATTATGAGTTGAATTGAAAAAAAATTGGGCTTGATTAACACTAATGTTTTGGAACTTTTATGGAAAAATTCAAGTGCCTTCAAAGTGTTCGATAAAATGCCTAGGAGAAAATTGATGTTGAATTAGACTTCAATTCAAAAATGACATGATTGATATGTATTTTGACTTGATTTTTGTGTTAAATTTAATCGATAAATTCACTTGGAAGCACCAACACCCAAATTTGCACACATAGCCATGACATGAGTAGGTGAAAGTCACTTCACATCAGTCACTTCTTCCCTCCGTTTTCTAACTCAAACAAAGTTCGTTTGACCTCAAATTTGAACGTGTTAGACTAACGTCATTCTTTCATATGCCCAGAGATTGCTTGGAAAAATTTTGATTTTTCTCGACGATGTCTAGGGGCGAACTTGCGTGGTCAAGCATGATTCTAAATGCAAACTTTTCTTTGTTTGAGTGGATATCGGGTTTATTCTCTACATTTTTGAATCTTTATGACAATACCCATGTTTCATTACACATTTTGTCATCGTTACATTGCATCATGCTTTGTTTGGTATACTACTTGAATTCTTTGCTTGTGACATAAGTTTAGGAGTTTTTGATGCTCATGTTCCAGCTATTATCTCCAAGTACTATCGTAATCATTTATGCATCACAATTAACTTACGTGTTTTAATTGTTGTTGTGTTTGTAGAATGCCTCCTAAGCGCAACTCCAAAGGAAAAGAAAAAAGTGGCTTCTACTTCGGGTACTGCACGAACAAAAGAACCTGAAGAAGGAATACGGAGATTATTGGATCGAAAGGCCACCACACGATACTCAAATGTTATTAGCCACTGGACACTACTTCCAGAATGGCCAGTCAGACTAGAAGTCTTTCTCGAATTTGAGATCAAGACTTTAGTACATAACTGTTGTTGGGATAAAGTGGTTGAAAGACCTCAACCGGTATATGAAAGCCTGTTCCGTAAATTTTTTGCGAACTTCAACAGTGAGATAGACACTCTAGGATCCGAGCATCTATATCGATGTGGGTAACAGACAAATGGATCATGTTTACACCCAAGATAATACTTGATTACTAGAAATTATCATGGGATAGCATAGTTCTCATTCCTGGAGACTTCCCATGGAATACGGTTGGGGAAGTATTGCTAGGGCGTGATAATGCATGGCTATTATGGACTCCAGTATGGCATCGGATTGAGCTTGCACCATTCATAACCATTCTATGGCTATTTATTTGCCATAACATCGAGCCACTTCACATATGATGACATTCAACGATCCGGTGGCCGATTTCATCTATCACTTGGTTAGAAGGCAGAAGATCGACTTGGCCATCCTTATTTATGAATAGATTCATTACCAGGGTGTCTGAGGAGATCGACATCGTTCGCTGGTATTTCCAAGTTTGATTAGTGGGATATGCAAGAGTGTTGACATTACTATCCCATTCAAGAAGCCTCCTGAGAGACCCAGCCCTTTCATAAAATGCTCTACCTTGGAAGCTCAGGATCGAGCTAGGGATAAACATAGAGAAAAGTAAGAGAGAGAAAGAGAGCGATTGAGATAGTAGCATGCTATATAGGGATAAGGGCATGAGGACATTGAGATACCCGAGGCACCACCACCACCATCGGTACCACTGGACGTTAATTTGTAGTCGATGAGACAAATGTTGGCCACTGTGATTGGTTCTAGCGGGATATTGAGAGTCTTCAGTAAGCTATGGGTATGGATATCCAGACTGTGAGGGATGATATGTTGAGCACTAGGACTTTTGCTTCCACTACCAATAGAGAGTCGTTAGCTGCGAGACAGAAAGTTGAGGTCTTGAATGGACGGCTGAATAACTATGTGAGTATAGTCGATAGGATTCAGTTGAGGGCTAACGAGACTTAAGACCACTTGGGTAACATCAAGATGAAGTGTAAGAATAGCCTCTACACATTCAAAGCATAGAGGTCAAGCTCACACAACAATTCGAGATGATTCGACAGATACTCGTACGTCAGCTGATGGCACATCTAGCTCCGGTTTCCATCAACCACCTCCATACTGATCAAGAGAGTACTCTGAGCCCCATTTTCTTTACCTCATTGTACATTTGTCATGTTTTTATGTGTTTTTTAGTTTTGCATTTTGTAATTATCTAAACATTGAGGACAATGTTTCAAATAAGTTTGAGGGTGGGCAATCATCATTTTACTTCAATTTTTTGCGTGATTGTGTGTGCTAAAAAAACTTTTGCAGTTTTTATTCATTTATTTTCAATTTTTTTATTATTTGTTTTCTAGCATTAGATTATGCCCCTGTTTGAAACCCATTTTTAGTAGAAAGAATTTTTGGAATAGTGATTGATGTAAGAAATGTGTGGTGGAAAAGTGATGAGAAGTTTTTGATTTGTGTGTAATATTATTTTATTAGGAGAATNCGCCCACACCGAACCGTATTCACCCCTACTATAAATTGAATCAATTTCATTCCATTTTCTTCACACTAAGCCCCTGTTTGAAACCTATTTTTAGTAGAAAAGAATTTTTGGAATAGTGATTGATGTAAGAATGTGTGGTGGAAAAGTGATGAGAAGTTTTTGATTTGTGTGTAATATTATTTTATTAGGAGAATGTGTGGTTGAAATGAAAAATGAGAATGAGAAAGAGAAATTAATGGGTGTCAAACGGGGGCTATATCTTTAGTTTTGTGTGCTTGTGTGGGTTTGATAACTATGTTGGCTACGATGTGACTATTGGAATACGTATCAACTGTAAATAATGAAAATAGTGTAGTATTAGATTAGTTAAAACCTGTTTATGTGAAACTTGACATTTTCTATGCACGTTACTCATGGTCGGCATATTGAGTTAGTGATATAGTTCAGTATTTAGAAAATAGTTGAACATAGTATGTAAAATTGAATAACCTCTACAATATTGATCCAGTGGAACATTGAGATGAGTTAGGATTTTGTGCATGAAAATTATCTTGTGTGGATTGTCTAAAACCAATAAGATGAAGACGATATGAAAGCTTTAAGTTAGATGTTAGTTAGAAACTGAATGTCTAAAAGAAAATGGACATTGCACTAATCTCTAAGTGAATAAAATCATTTTTCGAGCCTGTAAGGGTGGTTTAAAACCTGGTGCCTATGGTCATCTAACTAGAGAGTCATCTGTCTAAAGCTCGCTATATGAGTTATATAGAAAGCAAATGAAAATATGTATGAAAGAAATGAGAAAACATGAATAATGAAAAGAAAAATACACAAATACATTGAGCCCCAAACATTTGGTTGATAAAACTACACATTTGACGAGAAGCAAGTAATTTAATTTACTCTTAGAGGTTGAAGCAATCAAAAATATAGGAGAATCTAGACTTGATGAATGTAGAGAAAATAAGGAGAAACAAGGAGAAAAAGGACCAAAATGAAGAAAATGAAAGGGGAGAGTTTGATAAGTGCGTTTTTACACACTTATTTTACCGTCAAAACATTGAAAATTATTAATTAATATGTTGGAATATGGCTTAATTCTATGTAATTTACGTTTTGCAGGACAACGTGAGGAATGTAGAGAAAATAAGGAGAAAAAGGACCAAAATGAAGAAAATGAAAGTTTAGGGACCAAATTACAACTAGCCAAAAAGATGACTCGGAAAGTAAAACGATGATATAAAGATGAAGAGGTCAAATTGGGCTAAGAAATAAAACATGGAAAGAAGAAAAAGTGGAGAAAGAAGTCACAAAACGAGGAACGGAGTTCGAGGACCAAAGTTAACAATTGTGAAAGTGGAATAAGCTATACTGTCGTATAGCCTAATCCCCTATGCAGTCACATGTGCCCCTTCAGAGAAATCCAGCACCTAGTTCAAGACTTCAATGCGACCGTATCACCTATCAGTATACGATCACATAGTAGTAACTTGTGATGCGAATCTTAGTTACCTAATTTACGTCAAATTCTTATGGAAACCAACTTCTTTCACAATATTTCAACCCTAGAGCATACTATAATAGAAGAGGATGCCTCCATGCATACTTCTCTCTGGTGTTTGCTCAAGGTTTCCATGGAAAACTAAAATTCTTGGTAAAGTTAGGAATGAAATCATTGGATTTGGAGATTTCACACCCTCTATTAATGTAATTTGATATTTAATTGTTGAATACTTCTAGGATTTAGACTTTTCCTACATGAATTTGTTTGAGAATGATTTAACTTTTATTAAATTCTCCATAGATCTAGTCACGCTTTTTCTATTGAATAATTGAAAGTATTTGTTGAATTCTAATCTCAAATTTATATTATTGATGTGATTAATTACTACCTCATGCTGATGTACATGGCCATTTCTTAATCTTATTCCAATGAAAAACGTGGGAATGTGTTATATGAAATCTAGATTCTAGGATTACAATTGAAATAAATTGATTTCCAATGATATATCTTCCGATTAGAGAGTTGGGATGAAAACCTCTAATTAACTAAAAAGAATGAATAATTGATGTTGAATGACCCAATCCAATTGAGGGAATTCTGGCGCTTCACTATTCCAAATATTGATTTTATTTTCGTTACTTCAAACTTCACTAAAGCAATAAACTCTATTACACATTCCAAGAGAACATTCACCTTTTGATCCTTTGAGCAATTTTTCATCTCCTTGTGGAATCGATACCCCAAAGCTGTACTACAAATACCGCGTTATTCTTTGGGCATAACCAACGGCTAAAGCAAAGATGAGGATGTTTGTGGATGGGACATACTTTTACATATTGAGTACCGAGTTCCTACGTACCATAACATAGAGTATCAATTCCTCTAAGTTCTAGTGAAGGAGTACAGGGTTCCTGAATATATGCTCGAGTAGGTCATAAGGATATGGCCGAGTGTCGGGGGAAAGCCATGGGTCGGTTGTATGCATATGTAAATTCCAGTGATCACGAATCATCACTACTTTGTCATGGAGATCGTCTTTCTTGATTCTACCATATATGTGTACGACTCCAATCATACATATGTTACAACTTTCTAATAGTTTACTCGAAATATAAAATCTCAATCGAAGATTAATGGCAATAGATTACACATCTATTCAATTGCTATTTATAGGAATTTGATTTGTACAAAATTGACGAGTATGCCATATTGCTTTGCACATGACGTAGCTAAGCAGTCAAATAAACTCTCTGTTAGATGATATTCTAGACTTACGTGGACATCCAGGACCACACTGTTCAACTTCAGGTGGAAACAAACTATTAAGTGGGAGAATATGGTCCAACTTTCCACTCGACTTCATTCAGTAAAGGAGATACAGTCTCAGCATACACTGTTCTCCAACAATCAGTCGTGTAATAAAAAAAGCATAATGTTATCGTTGTAGAGATACATAGCCACTACAACTACATACTTACATGGGAAACTCTCTAACTGAAATCAACTAGAAATGCATGTGTTATAGTCAAATACACCATGTATGCAATATTACATGCACATTTCTTAGGGAAGAACAACTCATCCAGTGGTTTCACATTTAACTTTCTCGCAACCTATGCAGCCTTGAAGAGTTTATCCTTTTGTGTCTGGACTAGCATGCTTGTGTAATTCTGTAATTCTGCAAGCCAGTCGTGAAACCACTGTTGTAGCTTTTTACCAATGTTCTCAATCATTGCGAGGATTGGTAACTCTCGATCCTTTTTGAATAATTATTGAGAGACTCTGCATTGTTTGACATCATCATATTGTATCGACGTCCTAGAAAATGTGATCGTGCCCAATGTTCAATCCTTATTTTTATTACATAATCCCATGCTTGGAATGATTTACTTTCTATTTCAACTATGAACTTATTATACTCTTCAACACTGTAAGTTTCTGCCACTCTCCTAAATAATGAAATGATGCCTTTTCCCATACCTAATCTTCAGGTTGTCTCATATATGGTACATGCAATACCTATGATGTGCCTCAGGAAAGATTTCAAGGATACCATTTATTAGGACTGGACATGGACCAATTCGATTCAGTTCGATTCCAAAGAGAATCGAACTGAACCCATATTTTTTGGTATTTAGTAAGTTGAACAGTCGAGTCCAAATTTAATATAGAACAGTTCGAGTTTGGTTCCATTTGGTTCGGCTCAATTCTCGGGTTTTGTACAATAATTATTATTTTTATCTTTACAACAACATTACATTAATTCAACTATAACATATTCAATCTTGAATCTTATAATGTAATATAGTCCAGTTCCATAACATCTTTTGCACATCTCTTTGTTGAATTTTTAATAGATTTGACTATTAAAATTACAGAAAGAGGAAGATAGCGAGCTCACAATAATGAAGAGAGATACTGTCGAAATTCAATTTAGAAATGGTACTACAGTAGAATAAGAGATTTGGGTAAAAATCGTGCCATTTGATTAAATAGGGCTTGGCTGGAAAATAGAAGTAGGAAAATCATATTTTGTGTTTGAGTGAAATTAATTAGTTACAAATTTATTTAGAAAAATAAAATATTTTGACTTCGAACTAAAAGATACCCTTAGGTCTTGCTCCTTCCCAAAGTAAATGAGACTTAGCTTTGGGAGCACAAAACAAACACAATGATTTTTTCTCCTAATCTATGTTTCCATGACCATAAATCTAGTTGTCCCCGGTGATGGCACTAGAATCCCACTAAGAAATTCTGAAATGTTCTTTTTTTCTTTGATTTTTGTTGTTCTTCTATTTTTGGACTTGGAAAAGATAGATTTTATGTTGGGATTCTGGTCGGGATAGTTTTCAACCTTTTCATATACAGATATCAGAAGAAGTGGTGGCAAAGATAAAACTATATATTCTCAGCAACCTTAGATATTGGTGTTGCTTTCATGACTATGTTGATCTACTTCGGTATGGGGTTAGAGAATATAAACATAAAATGGTGGGGTGTTGGTGATCCTGAGCATTGTGAGCTTGCCATTTGTCCTACTGCAAAGATTATAACATTTACGGTTGCCGAACATTTTAGTTATACAAATCCGAATGACATCCAGGGGCGGACCCAGTACCTAGCCAGCCCCCACGGTCGCTCGTGCTGGATCCATCAGGAGCTTCTTTAGGTAAGTCGCCAATGCCGTCCGCTGGGAAGAAAGAAATGAAAAAGCCGATGAAATTATTTTTTTTCCTTTCTTAATGTTTGGGCTTTTTTTTTTAAAAAAAAAATAAGGCCCAGCCCAAATGCCCAATCCATGGGTTTTGCATTTATTACTGATTACCCAAAAAAACCAAATACAATTAATTCCTAAATCCTAAACTGAAACCGGCAACCGCAAAGGACGACGAGGGAGATGAGTGTCGATCGGGGCAAGTCCAATCCACTGTGGAGTGTGGTGTATGGACCGATCGATGGTGGTAATTCAACAGTTCCAGTGGACAGCTTCATTCATCTGTGCATGTATTCCAAAAGGCAAAAGGTATTAGCTCAAAATCTTGCCTCTTGAAAATTTGAAATCATATTGCTAGTTTGCTATGCTACCCACTACCCAGTACCCATGAATCTTCTGATTTTGCCATGATTCTGGACTCTTCCCTATTGGCTGCCTATATGAGCATTCTATTTTTCTTTTTTTCTTTTTTTTTGTGATTTTGTGATTTATGAATTATGAGAAATGATAATTTATATTATATTATTGTAATTCCTATGAGTTATGACTTATGAGTTATAATTTTGATTTGTGAACTGTGAATTGTGATTTGGGAATTTAGGTTTTTAGGAAATTAGGGATAAGTGAAAAAAAATAATGGAGAAGATGTTGGGCTCAATGAAACCATGTGTATACTATTTTTTAATCAATTTTCATTGAAAAATAAATTGGGGCATTTTGCAGATTATGGAGCAATTTTTTCAACCAAAACAAAAGTCCATACCTAGTTTTTCTTTTTCTAGTTGTGCATCTAGTCTCACCACCGATTTTAGTCGAGCACAAGAGTTATTAAATAGCACAAAGAAGTCCCGGCCTCAAACTCAAATCAATGTGAATGATCTTGCATCTAATCCAGGGAAACGTCCCCTTATCGAATCATACGATCCTAATAT
>CAIGRF010019988.1:7907-24824 GCA_903798235.1 Fraxinus ornus
AAAAAAAAAAAAAAATTTGTCAAAAATGGTGTGGGGGCCTGGCCCCCACCAGGCCCCCATGCAGCTCCGCCCCTGCCGGTCGGGTTGGGTTGGGTCGGGCGGTTGATCAAGTTGGACGAATTTTTGCCCACCCCTATCTGTTGGTAAACCATTATGTAAATTGTTATGTACATGTAATATAACCCGAAAATTTATATCTTCTAGTTTTTTTAAGAACAAAATTTACAAATCATACCTGAACTTTTAACCTCATTCCTTATAGGTACCCAAACTTTCAATTATGTTTCAATCTATTCCTAATTTAACCTTAACTTACTTATAGATACCCAAACTTTCAATTTCCCATAAGAGATTTCTCGATTTGTGCATAGGTATATCCATATTTCACAGGAATTTATCATTTCTTGATGACCAATCTTGTGGAGAAGTTGACGTATGAAGAAGTGGAAGATGTTGTGCAAGAAACCAACATGGGTGGCCACGGTCAAGTGAATTATAAGCAATTTGTGAGATATAACGCTTGTGAAGCGATTATAAGTTCTTGCCCCTTATTCTCATGTCAAACATAGTGGACATTACGTAACATTGTGACATAAAGTCAGTGGTTTTCCTTCTATATCCATTATTGTCCAGGTTTGATATTTCATCTTCCATGCAACTATCTCGTCTAAAAGTTTAAACTCTTAAAAAGACATTCTAAACTATATATATGAATATGAAGAAATACAGTCCCTTAATTCATTTCTAGGGCAGTCGATAAATTTTTGATGGGACTCAAAATCTGTCGAGAATAACCAATGTTTTCGCCAGACCAAATAAAACACATTAAATTACATAATGCGAAGTAAATAAGAATGGGACTCGGAAAAAGTTAAAACTAAATGGAGAAAGGTCATTCTTAGGCGAGTGAAGTGACCTATATTGATCGTCAAAAGAAAGAAGATAATAGAGTTGTAGAAGATCACGAACGCGGCCTTCTTTCAAGCTACTGAGTAAGAGAAGATGCATTACCAGTAGATGCAGAAGCAGTGGAAGAATTTTTATGATTATGCATCCACACTTTGAAAACTTTCCTACTAATTCCAATTCCTCTGCAGAACCTCTCGGTTTCATCTTCTTCGTCTTTCCTCTGCAACTTCCACCCCAAATTCTCTGCGAATTCAAGCATTTTCTCCTTTTGCTCTTCTGTGAACTTTGTCCTAAACCTCTTCTTGCTGCTTCGCTCTGATTCCAGCGATTGCACTCCTCCACTGCCGCCGCCATATTCTATCATCTCTGCCCCCGTACCATGTGCCAAGCCCCGGCTGCTGTAGCTTGCCCCATAGGTGATTTTCCGATGGAAGTTGCGGTGGCAGCCACATGCAGCGCAGTGTAGGCCACCCGAGGAAGTGTCGTCTAGAGTAAATTCTCCACAGCCATCAGTTGCATAGCTACCAAGTGTAGCTGCATGGTTTCTTAGACACTCTCTATAGATGTCATTAAGGTTGTCTTCTTCCATCTCTATGCTCCTCGTTGAACCAAGAATTTACCTTTTCTTCTCTGCACCTGTTTGTGGAATCATTATTTGGGGAATAAAATGAAGGGAAATATAGTTTTTGCCATATTATACAACTTGTATATATGTGTTGTGTGTGGTTGTTGAGGCTACATCACTGTTATGATACTTGTAACTTGGGATAAGTATAAAATATCCCCCCTACCTCCCACCCCACCCCCAAACTCGTACACAAACACAGCAAGAAAGAGAGACAAGGGCACTATAGTCTTAAAATCTGACATTTCCATATACAGACACATATATTGGGGACCCATGAACAGAATGGTATTAACTCAATAATGCACACAGGGAACATGCAGAAAATATTCTACAATACACAGCTAGCCTTTTTTGTCCTTGTGCTCATTGTGAGAGAACTCAGATATGTGGAGAAGTTCTACTGTTTGTATTAGAACTAGAACTCGTAATAAACACTCAGATTGCGTTGGAACCGACACTCGAAGAGTGAGCTTCTAGAGGATAGCTTTTAGCATTATAAGCATCAGGCATTAAGAGATGGAGAGATGGACGGGGAGGTCATTTATGCACACTTGGTATGGACATCCACTCAAATCATGACACCTCATATGCTAGGTGGGTAAGAGAGAGAAATAGAGTGGTGGACTCATCTGCTCGGTGTCCAAGTATCGTGATTTGAATGGTTCGGGATCAGACATGTAATAATTTGAGCAGTAATTTGAGCGGACCTTCTCACTCATGTCTTTCTTGGTGAAAGATGCCGAGCAATTGAAAGGAGGCATCACGAGCCAACAGTTCCATGTGCTAGCTTACAACGGCTAAAATGCCGTTGCTTGCTGAGCTGGGCTCATTAAAGGATTTTATTTTTACGACCCTAGAAAAAGAAAAGGAAAACGTAGAAAAGAAAATTATTGTAATGGTACACTTGATATGTCTCTATAATGGGAAGGGCTTTTCTGGGAGCATTGTTTTGTCTCCTTATCAGCAGTCATTATTATTCAGTGATCACATGCAATTGCAAGATACTGGTTTGGAAGAAGAAAACAAGAAATAGTGCGTGGGACTGGGCAACTTGCTAGTTATGTTATGGCCACAAAACAAAGAAATAAGAGGATAAAGGTTAAAAAGAGAACCCAAATAATTGTCGGTCAGTCAGTGCATTTTACCATCAGTCGGGATGCCATAATTAGATGACTCTACAGTACAATGAATATGATTTTAAACACGTCAAACTTCAAGCTACAAATAATCCTATTTAATCGTCAAAACACGTAAGTAACAATGCAATCCACTTTTCTGCCTAATCAAATATGCTGGCTTCTGTATATATGCTGAACATGTCAGTTCCAATACAGGAGAAGGTTTCAAAGTTCGTTATACAATGGAAATATAATATTTGGAATTTTACATCTTATAATTTCCCTGGTTCAAGAGCTAGGACATAATAAAAAAAAATTGGGATTCCTACATGGAACAACATTCTTAACTACAGTTGCAAATACATTCAGAATAGTAAGTGCTTTCTTCAATTTTAAGTCTATGAAAGAACACAAACCTCTAGAAGTAAGATATCTCGGGCTTCTTACCGAAGAACCATTTTCCGCAGATGTCTGGCGTCTTAGAATCCTTAGCTGCTCCAAAATGTATTGTTTTCTGTTTAACTCCTGTTTCTGACTCCAAAGAATATAGCAACAAAAGAAAAATAGAAATATCATTCCACCAATGTACCCAACCTGATTCAAAACAAGAGCGGTAACAATCATGGAAATCAATTTGTAGTTTCTATAGAAAGAGATTCCATTTTTGTTTTTATCAGTTTCTCAGAAATGTAGTTGGCAAGAAATGCGCCTCCAAGTATAGCCATTGATGTTGCTAGGAGATGTCCTATGATGGCCCCACTTGCAACTCCCCATGGAGACTGCAGCACAGATGCAATAAATAAAGTTTTCTTGATATCTAGCTCGTATTTTATGAAGAACGGAATTTAATGTCACAGCTAAAACTTCCAGAAGATAATACTTGCCAGCATTGAGCGGTCTCCTCATTCCTAAAAGCAACAGCAAATGGTTATAGTTCAAATTTTAGTACAAAAGCAATACACAAAGTTGAGTTCAAGCTCAAGCACCTAAGTTGTAATTGAAATCCAAAGAATATGTTTTATAGACCATAAACAATTATTTTCACTGCAAAAGGCTGAATGACTTCCTCAGAACTTCAAGTGGATTTGACAGCCGTTTCCACACCTGTGAAGGCATTATGCAAAGAAGTCGTGATAATGAAAATTCAGAAAACAAAAATATTTAGGAGAGAGAACAAA
Organism: Fraxinus ornus; assembly: GCA_903798235.1. NCBI lineage: Eukaryota > Viridiplantae > Streptophyta > Magnoliopsida > Lamiales > Oleaceae > Fraxinus > Fraxinus ornus. The sequence continues at coordinate 11,741 of CAIGRF010019988.1, forward strand.
TGTGGCCATTGATGATCGGAATAAAAAATTTCAGGGCCAATTCTATGCATTCTTGAATTCTATTTACTAACAAAGTTATTAACAGAAGATTTGATTAGAGAATGGAATCCATGAGACAGATGCAAAAGGATAACCTTTTCCTTCACCAGCTCCTCGGCTTCAACAAATTCGTCAGATTCCTTGTTGCCTTGATCACCAGTTTTAGCTAATGTGCATGGAAGTAACCATGACCAAAGTACATCAAAATGGTCACTGCTGAATAGTCTCCAATTGGCAAGGCTGTTAATAAGAAATCCCGGTTGCAAAGAAGAAAAGTTGGTTGAATGGTAGATGGTCACAAACTCATTTCGTTTAATTAGGTAATCATTTGAATAGAACACGTTTAATAACACAGATACCCAGAAAGAATCAAGATGGCATGGACAACTACTTGTTTGAAACTGAGTGGGCACTGAATGAAATATTCAGCCAATAATGACAGATAGGATATCCATAGTAACGCTGGTAAAAAATAACAGCATGTCTATTGCCAGGATTGGCCCTTATATTTTGGGAGCCTTATGCCAACTTCAAATATGGGCCCCTATGAATATTAAGCCCCTATTTGATAGAGATTAAAATCATTTTTAACAGATTTCGATAAAAGTTGATGGAGTGTGTTGTTAAAAAGTTGTAGGTCCTATAAAATATGCTGTTAAAAATAATTGTTGATTTGTGCTTAGAAAACAATTAAATACAATAAAACATAATCAGGAAAATTGGAAGACAAAATGCAGGATTTAAAATACTAAGTGGATTTAAAAAATCCCAAACTAGATTACATAATACATAAAGAAGCATTAGTTTAATTGAAATATTAATCAATACAATGACACTAGAAAACTGAAGAAAAAAAAAGTTGGATAAATAAAATGAAATGCAAGAATCTAGAGAGATAAATGAATACCAAGGCCTTTAGCAGCAGCTCCTTGAATAGTGTAACCACCATGAGAGTATTAGAAAAAGTATTGGCCGTCAATTTTGAAGAAAAAAAGTGGACTTTTGTTTCTTATTAAGAAAAAAGAAAAATGATGGTTAGGAACATAAAGGGTCAAATTAATTATATAGAGAGAAAGTAATGACTTTGATATATTTATGCGATATATGAATGCATGCAATAACTTTTATGCCATTTATATGATTTTTTTAGAGATGTTTGTATTTTCAAATTTTAATTAGATTCTTGTGTTTGCATATGATAATTCTAATTTAAAGAATTTTATAATTTTAGTTTTCATTTTTATTCGACCAATCAATTAACCTTATATAATTTGAGGCCCTCATTAAAACGGGGCCTTAGGCGATCTCCTACGCAGCCAGTATTCAAGGAATGACGACTTCGGTGGTTGGGACAAATCTTGCATAGACTCAAAGGGGCTCTTGTCATAAGAGCTGTTCAATCTTACTAAAACGCATTAGAAGATGGAGTAGTAGATCAAACTAACATGAGCTGTCGTGGTCGCTAAGGATCCTCTAGTAAATGTAGCAATGGAAAGGACTCATGTAGCCAACCACAAATTTAGTGGTAATAAGTTTTAGTTTGTGTTTTTACCGTAGTGGAATCAAATTAGTATGTAATTCAATAGGAAACACAAAATCTTTTCCCCCAAATTATGAATAGGGTAAAACTTCTCTGTTCAAGATTCGTATTCTAATTTCCCAAAATAATCCCCAAACAAAACTTTAAGCATCAGCATGAACGATTGTTAAAAAAACTCCCATCAAAGCAGAACCAGAAGGGCCTTTGCAATAAAATTGAATATAACTCACACCCTATTTACATGTGCATTAAGTGAAAAGATAAAAAAGACATAAAAAGCATGCTAGAAAAACATACACACACAGAGTGAGAGAGATTCTTCCCAACAATCATATTACATGACCATCAGTTCAGCAATAAAAAATGTCTGTTAGATTAATACACACAAATTCAAAGCAGAGCAGACCCAGAAGTAAAATGTCAATGCAATAATAAAGCAGAACTTTTAATCTGAACAAGTTGATGAAGACTGTAATGAGGTTAACAATGGGAAATTGGACAATTAAAAAACTATAAGAGGTCTACATATATTTATGAATACACTATGACATAAACATTAACCTTGCCATATATCCATATTCATTTGGAATACATGAGATTCCAGTCAAAAGGTTCATATGCACAAGTTTTCAGTGGACATACAACCATCGTCATTGAAATAACATAGGGATGCCAGCCTCAGAGGCTACTTATTGATTAACGCAATATACTTACTGTATATAACTAAATGACTAATAATTGGCTACACAAGCTGCACATACACGTATATAATATTGTGAGCTCAGAAATCATTCAAGCAAAGTAAATCTTAGGTTATCTTGTCTCTTGAACAGATATCTTCTCACAAGAAGAAAAATAAAAAGAGATGAATTACATTTTATGCAAAATTTCTAGACTTGATTACAGCATTTATCATAACTGATTTCAAATACAAGGAAAATGGGAACCAGAAGTAAATCAATAAATAAAAGAGCAGGTCAAATGTAAAAAATGAGTGAAAGGAAATACAAATCATATATGTATGCATACACGCAAAAGCAAATATACAGAGATGGCAGAAACTTTTTAAATGCTAATATACAAATGCTAAAAAGAAGAAAGGAAACACTGGATCTTGTGTTATTGGAAATAGCTTACCTTGCCACAATCTCAGAAACAAAATATCAGAGAATGCAGCAGTGAAGCCAGACTTTGCAATTGATGGTAAGAGTATTGTAAATTTTTTTGTGAATACAATCTCTAAAAATATTAAAGTGCATCTGCAAAGCATGAGAGAGAGAGAGAGAGAGAATATGGGATTTGAGCAGGTGATGTCTCATTGCCATTCACGAAAATTGTAAACATTAGTTAGGATTGGGATAAGTCCTTTTTCGGGGGGGAAATGTCACATTCAAGTGAAGTGAATAATAAGCTGTCAATGCACGTGCTGAAAAAGTAGAAGAGGAAGAAAATCATGAGCATTCCGTCTAAGATCCGAAAACTTGATTGTTCGATACTTCATTGTGATACTTGAATCATATTTGAAAAATGAATTCGACTCACCTTTTCCAGTTCTGGTTCTTGCTAATATTCGTACTACAAGAAAGCTAAAAATGGGAAACCATAAGCTAGACATTTCATTCCCATTACAATAGGATATACAATATCTCCCACACTTCTATTAAAGGAAAGAAATCAGAAGATCTGCTTAAGAGACTACTTACTGTTTTTCAACAAATAAACATTTTCAACTGTGTTTAGCATCTAAAGAAATGTGGAGCCTGTATATGACGTAGGAAGGCAACAGTTTGACAACGAACAAGAAGAGAAAGGGGATCAAAGAAGAGAAGAAATTAGGGCAAGAGAAATCAATTTATTCATATATTCAAGGGTTTCTGTAAACCTTTTCCTAAGTCTCTTTATAGAGAAAGGACTTTCAAACTGATCAAACGTTCAACTTCAATCTAAACAAACTTGTAATAAAAGATAACATTGATAATATCAAACTTCAAAAAAATAAAACTACTGAAATCTAGATGAACTCAAACTCTACTTCTTTGTAGTCTTTTGCCTTGATTAGACTTATAGTTGTTTCCTGGTTGCATCACTGTAAGGTGGGAATTTTTGAAAATGAATATTAGGTGTGAATGAGAATGCTTGAATTGTCACTTCCATGCATGAATTTGGACATGCAATCTGAGCAGGTAAAAATTAAATGATTGATAAAATGAGTAAAAACAAAAATAGACTCGTATTACATATTGTGGTGTGATCATAATCACATAAATCCAAAAATTAACATTTTCTCCAAAATAATACTCCTTCCATTCCATAAAGATAGACTCATTTCTATTTTCTTGTAGATTAAGAAAATGTAATTAATATAGTTGGAAACATAAATTTTTCTTACATTTTTCCTAATATAACCTTACATTTATAATTGCTTAAATATAAGTAGTTCATATTTGTTGATAACAAGGCACGTTACATAGGGACATATTAGAAAACTAAAAAATTATATATCTACAAAGAAAGTGCCCCTAATTTGGGACAGACGAAAAATGAAAACATGTTTATCTTTATGAGACAGAAGGAGTAATTCATAATTGAGTTTTTTTATTAAAAAATGAGCAAATTTAAAATAATTGACATTTTAGATGAGGTTTCACTATGAGGTCCACCAATAGATAAACCCTTGCCGTAACTGTTCTGTCCCTCACCAAAGCCACCAGATCCTGTTCTGACATTTAATGCATGTGCTCCCGTTCTTTCGCATCTCTTCTGCATCCTATTGTGGCCGAGGATTATCCTTATATCTTACTATGAACAAGGAAGTTTGTCATTCAATAGAGCCTTCATAACAGGAAATGAAAACAAAAGAGATAGCTATCGACAGAACAAGAAAAGTGAATTATTTTGCTAGGATATTATTGCTTTGAATCTTGTAGTAGATGTAGCAACTGATAGAACGGAACAATGAAAAAGGATTCATGTAGTTGACCCTAAGTTTATCGAGAATTTAGCTTAGCCCCTGTTTGATCCACATTATTTTTTTTCATTCTCATTCTTCTACTCATTTTCAACCACACATTCTTCAATAAAATAATATTTTCCGTCACATCAATAATTTTTCCTTCTTTTTCAACCACATATCCCACATCACATCAACCAAAAAAATGCATTCTTTTAGAAATAATGTGCACCAAACNAAAATAAAAAAGGACGGCACCTTTGGTTTCAAAGGCATTTATGAAAGAAAAAATATGAGCGAATATTGGACCCTACCACAATCATTGCCAAAGTTGCCAAATACCATTTCCTATGAACAAAAACAAAAAATTAGAACGATAGAAGAAAGATTGTGAAATATAAAATACTTGCAATATAAGAAAACCTTCGTGAACGACCTAAATAAACAACCAAGCATATCAAATAACAATGAAAACAAAGTGTCAAAAGGAATGGTTCACCATCCTATGACATGGTAACTCATTTAAATAGACAAATTTAACATTAATGTCAAGCATGTCTAAATATCCAATACCGAGTGATGGTTATTTGTAGTTGGGGAATGATGCAAAAACTCAAAAGGCACAAAACAAAAATGTCAATGCACTTTGCGCATGAGCTTATATCATAAAGAACTGGGCCCCATCCTGCACAATAATTGTTCTAACGTAGACCTTTAAGACAAGTAGGACAACATGAACACGTCATTACCCTAAGATTTGCTTACGACAAAAAGTAGTCTCGTGACTTGTCTTCCCAAAACCACCATGTAAGACAACAAATTTTTTATATATTTCAGATCAAGATGACATCCACGACGATGGGGGCATATACTCCCATATAATCCATTGTTCATGGGTCTCGACCATCTAAAATATAAAAAATCATATCATATCAAAAGGCTAGGAGCATAGTAACAAAAACATTAAAATAGGTATGCAATCAAAGTCAAAGATTGTTCTTTTGATGAATCTCTTCTATGTGCAAGTACTGAGCCCTAAACATTCAATTCAAGCAAATTTAATACCTAAAAATTGTTGGAAAATTAATTAATAGATAATATTAATATTGAAAGTTACTAGTTCGACCTCTAAATCACCTAGAGAGAGTGAATAACGCGAAATTAAACTTACCAATTAAAAGCAACAAGTTACTTTTTAATTGTTCTATGTGTTTAGTCAATCAAGTCAATTTTATCATATGTTGAATTGCCACAATAGTAATTAAAGCAGTAAATAACACAAGATTTGTTAACGAAAAAAATCATCCTTAACTGGGTAAAAACTTTGGGACCAAGCCAATAATTTCTACTATAAACAATAAGAACTTACAGTATGATCCAGTATAGAAAACGTACTAGACTCGCTGATCTAATTCCTGCAATCCCAAGACCCGCTGGAACGTGCTTCACTCACGCTTGCTCCAAATCTTTTGGAATTATCTATCTCATGTGGATCACCAAGAACACCTTGTTCTTTTACTCTTCCTGTGTCTCTGGTCCAACCTTCCTAATTTTAAGCAATCTCTGAAAGCTATTGAGAAAGTACATTCCTGATTATGTTTAGGAAGTGGGTGTTTTTAATTATAAGAATTTGATGTTTTTCTCAAACTTATTGTTGATTGATCTTAAGAATCAAAAGTTTGATCTCAATATTTGGATGTATTCTTGAATCTTGGATTGACGTAACGAGGATGTAAAATAATGAACAACCATACACAAAAATATACTCGGCATTGGGTATTTATAATAAGAAGTATTTGGGTAGTATATGATAGATAGAACTCTTGAAAAATGCAAACTAGGGTTTCACATATAACACTGTCGTTCGAGTGCCAAGCTAGCGACAGACGAGCGAGCTTGAGTGATAGGCGGGCGACAATAATTTTACTTTTTTCACTCGTTAACGTAAATTTTGCAACTCTTTCTCCTTATTCATACTCGAACCCAAAAACTCCTAATTCATCTATACAACCCAAAAGAAACTCCTTAAATTTTACAACTCTTTTATAACGGTCTTATTCTTTTATAATAATTTTTTTGTCTAAAGAATTGTCAATACAACACAAATGCTAACAAATATGTTAAAGTTATGCTCTTCCACAGACCACAAAAGACATCTAAAAAAGTTCCCCAGTTATGAAAAGGCACTGAGAGCGGTTGCATCTCTATGAACAAACACAAACAAATCAATAAATGCTTTGCCTTTTCATTTGATTGAAAAAATTTGTGACATAGAAAACATAGTTGTCTATTTATTTCTCCACATATTCATGCATAAATCATAAATTTTGTATCCCAGCAATCAAGTAAAATCTCTTACAACATACTTGGACTAAATTTTGCCAGAAGGTTGGGCTTCATGTATGGTGCCAGAAACTTAAAGTGATTCTTCTTCAAGTGTTGAATCCGTCTCTATTCCTGGGTCATGTAATTGGCAAATATTTCAACAACCACTCACTAGAAATTCAATGCTATCCCTCTAATGTGTATTCTACGACCAGCAAAAAAAACCAGTAAATTGAATATGGATGTATTTTAGGGAGACAGTATCCTTTTAAACACACAAAGATTCTGATTGAGCATTTCAAATGTAATTAATACATGGAAAGTAAAAAGCACAAAAAAAGATTTAGTCTTTATTAGAAAATTAATATTTATTCCACGAGGAGCAAAGGTTCAATCTTCTGTGGTAACTAAACAAGAAAAAATAAATTAAACCAAATAGATTTGAAGAACTTACGCGGCGAAATTCGCTTGACTGTTCTTCTGGGTACAAAAGGATAAACGGATATATAATCGAGCAAAGCAAATGATGGTGAAAGCTTTTTATTCCCTTTTCTTGATTCTAACGAATGGGTAGTTTGAAAAGAAGACTTGCCTTTTGATATTACAAAATCTTGAATTCCATATCATATTTTACAAAGTTTTGGTTCTTAAGAGAGTTTTACATTTTTATATAAAAATCTATTATCATATAGCCTTTTTTTGAGCCAAATTATTTTAGAATATGAATGAAAAATATAGTCGTTATTGAGTCACATAAAATATAGAAATTTTGAATTTAAATATTGATGTGATAGATAACGATCGTATTTTTCATTTTAATAAGATAATAATTTGGTTCAAATAGGGCAATACTATGGGCGTATTCAGTCGTACTTAAAATTCAATTAAAATTCAAAATATGGTCGTTATGGGCCTCACTCGTCTAATAAAAGTCAACAATAACGATTAATTTTTTAATTTTAATCCGATTTTAATCTCTACCAAATAAAATATGTAATTTTGTTTTACATATGAGGTTAACACTGTACTTGTGTTGTCAAATAAAAGAAAAAAACAGGTATTTTTTTTTGTATTTCAATTGATTTACACCCAAAAGGATACTTTATTTTATTATTCTTTTACACTATAGTCCATTGTTTATCAAATTCGGAAATTTTCAAATCAAATCACATTTTCTAACCTGACAATGTTATGCACATTGCAATTAACATTTCCATCTAACAAAAGAAAAAATTAATGAAGAAAAAATGATATCATAACAAAAACTTTTGCAACGAGATCTTCCTCGTCCGCCTAAAGAAAGGGGTTACTTACAATTTACAATAATTACTTTACATATGAGATAATAAAATGATATGTACAAAATGCAAATTGATGTAATATTAGATGTGTAACGGTACAATTGAAAGTAAAAAATGTATAGCAATCCATATCTCCCCAAAAAAGAACAAATATTTTTTTTTTATTTTAAAATAATAAAATGACAAAAGGAAATAGCAATGAAAATCATGAGGCCTTTCTCACGAGAGTGTGGCATGTGTCCTCATGCATGAGCATGACATTTGTTATTTTTCTTTATTTGCAATTTTACCATTTCCAATACCAAAACCTCCATTCTCGTCACAATTGCTACAATCTGGAAAAAGCAAAAAAAAAAAAAAAAAAAAAACCTATTCCAGCAGACATTAATTTCTCTCAGTAAGCTCTCTCTATCTACGTTTTTTACTACTTTTGTCAGGGAAAATCATTGTTCATTTTTATTTAGATTAATTTAAATTTATGTTGTGATTTTTTTTTTTTTTTTTCCCCACAGATCTGAGTTCAATAACCCAAAAATTGTGCCTTTTTTTCGTTTTGTATTTTTGGGAGTTGTGCGTCTGTTTGCATTTTCTGAAAGAGTATATGGGAAGATTTGTTTTCTGATTGTTGTATATTCTTGCAGCGTTTGTAATTTGACTGTAAAATGTACTAAATTTACAGTTTTGAATTCCAGGTAAACACATTCATGTGCCGACTTTTGTGTGGTTTTCATTGTTTCGCAGTTTAGTGATTCTGTAAGAAAGATGGACGGAAATGGTAGTATGAATTTGAGAAATTGGGGGTTTCTTGAGAGGGCAACCACTCCACTCAAGAGCCATTTGGGCCTCCAGTTAATGTCATCAGTGGCTGAAAAGCCCCTTTTCGGCAGTGATGTTCATGACCACCACGATGTCATCCCATCGGGTGTTATGGCTTCAATCAATGGCGGACCATTCCACCACCATCGTGTTGGTGGGATTTCTGAGTCCCACATTCCCATTGACTATACGAGGGAGAATTGGATAAATCACGGCAGAGAAAAGTATGTTAACAGCTTGCCCGGGAACCAACACCATGGCCATTATCAACTGAATTATGGGATTTTACCCTTGGCTTCGTCAACTCATTCCATCCAAATGCCCCAGCAAATTAATATAGAAAAAAATGAAAATTTCATACCTCAGATGGAAGAGGTAAGCAAGGAGGGAGAGAATGGTGGTGCTCTTAATAAGAAGAGAGGAGGTGGAAAAGTGCCAAAGTCTCTTGCCAAGGAGAAAAAACCTAAGATTAGAGGACCTAGGGCTCCTAGAGAAGTGTCTAGCCCTTCGGTTCAACGGGCACGTGCTCCCAAGAAAAGGGCTGAAGTCATGATCAATGGAATCAATATGGATATTTCAGGGATCCCTATACCAGTTTGCTCGTGCACTGGGACTCCACAGCAGTGTTATAGGTGGGGCTCAGGTGGGTGGCAATCTGCATGCTGTACTACTGGAATGTCTGTGTATCCCTTGCCTATGAATACTAAGCGACGTGGTGCGAGGATAGCAGGGCGTAAGATGAGCATTGGTGCGTTTAAGAAGGTCTTGGAGAAACTTTCTTCAGAAGGTTATAATTTCTCTAACCCGATTGATCTGAAAAGTTACTGGGCAAAACATGGTACAAATAAGTTTGTGACAATTCGGTAAATCTATGTGGAAGTGCTGCAGCTGGTCCATGAAATACACATGCTCTTTGATTCTTCTATACATATATGAATTGCCTGGCCCGTAGCAGAGGCTTCTCAGGTAGTCTCTAACTGGTGGATTTCGCTAATGAGTCTGCTTATGCCTTGTAGGGAGCCTTATTTAAATTATTCAGTTTATTACATTCGTAGTTCAAGCAAATGTTGATCTTGTCTTAATGACGGGGGATGAGGATATTTGTTTAGATTTATATCCTGCAACTACAGATTCCTTATTTGCTTTCTAGAGATTTTGTTGAGATAATGATTGATTCTTTTTCTGTGCTAATTTTCTTGAAATGGTGATTGATGAGAAGATAATGTGTTAGGGTTTAGAGGTTTATAATTGTGATATTTCTAATGTCAAATTGAAGTAGTTATAATGTTTTGGTAAGAAACAAATAATTGGACAATGGTTAATGCATGAACTGGTGAATTTGGAATATTACGTGTTAAAACTGCCAAATGTCTCATTGAATTATACTTGGGACGCGTTATGTGTCCATGCCTTTCAGCTAGATCTAGACCACCGTGCATAAGCTCAAGTCTCAGTATCTATCTAAATTTTGCTAATAAGTCGAGTTTCAAGAGAACAACATTCTTGGAATTGTAGACTAGCATGCGTGCCTTTGAGTTGATTTAGTCAAATTCAGGGCGTCTAGGATATTTGAGAATTCAAACCTATGAAGAAAGGAGATGCGATGTTGTTGAAATCCATGGGACTGAAGGAGAAAGGATGAGATATTTGGATGCACATTATATTAACAAGTCAGGTGAAACTTGGAGGCCGAGATATTTTGTTGTACATTTTGATTGCTAAGTCTCTAAAGGATATCGTATACTATTGTATATATGGGTGGAAGGTTCAGGGGCACTTCTAAATTGAGCTTCGAGCTTATTCAGGTCAACGAAAAAACTGGTTTTATTTTAGACTGTAGAAACAACTGATGGGGTTTTCATTATAATTTGAGGCAACTGGAGGAGCACTGCCTGGATTTAAATACGTGTTGCCTGCTAGTGCATGGTGAATCTTGGACTGAATGAGAGCTGCATGTAGCTGGAGTCCCACGTGAATATTGTGGAAGTTGGAACTGCTGAAGATGATGACAGGTCGAAACGGTTAATGCTTCATTTCTTCTGTGTGTAGATTATAAGAATATGCTGATAGGCTGATTAATGCATCAGGTGAGATTGATTTTGAAAGAAAGTCCATGAAATTATTGCTCTTGCAGTTCAACTTGATACTGTTCAGTAGGTATGAACAGCCTTGATTGTCGAAGATCAGAATGGCGGTATGGATCAGACTCCCAGTTTTCGAGTTTTTGTAGAATGCAAAGTTTTTTGGCTAAATGAATGAACAAAGGGGCAAAAGTTTTACCATTCATATTTATAAAACATGTTGCAACTAGAAGTTCTCTTTATCTGTTTCAAAAATTTTGTAGTGCTGTAATCTTAATGCGAGGGTTTGATAGCAACTTTAGGTGCTAAGTGGAACGAATAGAAAATGAGTATAGTGGTAGTGTACGAATAGAGGTGGGTGAAAACTCTTTAATGGTCATTGTACTTCAAACTTCTCCAATTGTGGCTGAATTTAATTATTTTATTTTTTATTTTTTTTGAGTGACTACGTGTACTAACACATTTCCTTGCCGTCAATGGACATTATAAAATATCTGAATAGTCATTGTACTTGTAAATATATTTGCTTATCAAGTAGTTTCGACTTTGTTTAGTCATTGTAGTTTCGACTAAGTTTACTATCACTCAAGTCTGTTTGAAAAATTAACGATTCCATTGTAACCGTGAAGGAGACTGTACATTTGATAAAAATGAATTACAAATAATGATCCATCTAATACATTTGATTTTTGATTCGAGATGAATTGGTGAAGATTTTCGATTCGAGACGAATTGGTGAAGCATTTAGCCTCNTCGAGATGAATTGGTGAAGATTTTTTATTCGAGACGAATTGGTGAAGCATTTAGTCTCGGTCTACGTGCAGTTGGCCACCATTCTTGTCAATCGAGATCAAGATTGGATTTTCTCGCATCTTCGGGAAAAGATAGAGATAACTTGAGTCCCGTGCTGACACAATTTTGTTAGAGTAATGTTATTCATCCCCATTGGGGTTACAATCTCAGTTTAGATAGCGTTAATATGAGATTAAATGATATGTGAAATTAAATAAGTCATTTAATTTCACCATTCATTTAGAGTCACATAAACTGAGATTGTAACCCCAGTGAGGATGAATAGTATTATTTATTTTGTTAGGTTTCACCATCTCGTTCTTTTCCTTCTTTAGTGGTTTTTTGGCGGGATTAAGAATGCTTATATAGCCTCTGTTTAGGATGCCAAAAAATCCGTTCAACTTGATAAACGTGTGCCTCATCCAAAATGGAGGGGAATTACACGCCTAATTGGGTAAACAGAGCGGATAAGGATAACATGGTCTCTGTCCCGCTCTATTTAAAATTAATTTTAAATCAATTTTTTTATCAAATAAAAATAAAAGATTTATTATCATTTTTAAAAAGAGCACAAGTTCTTAACAAATTGAGAAAAAAAGTAAATATTTACTAATTAAAGACATACAAAAATAAAGTAAAATAAAATAAATAAATGGAGCGATAAATGGAGCAGATGACATATCCCGTCTCTCGATCTCGCTTTAATTGGGTATGGAGGCACGGTGACGAAAATACCCGATAGGATGAATGTGAGAATGACCGACCCCTCCATTACTCGCCCCGTTTCCATCTCTATTTTCAGTAAGACTGATAAAAGTTATGAAATACATGATTAAAAAGTTAATAAAAATTGGATATTTGAAAATGCCCAGTTGGCTACAAATTGGATATTTGAAAATGGGGTAATTAGGCTCTGTACGCCTTTTTTTAAATGATTTTGAATAATACCCTTAAACTCTAATTAAATATTCTAATGAAGTATTAATTACGTCCCATTACTGCCAATGCTTTATAATTCCTTTCTAAACTCCAGTTTGGCACAGTTCCCTTTCCTTCAATTTGCTGATACTAATGGCAATAGCCGCTGTTGTTCGCCACCATTAATCTTCGCTCCTTTTCATATTCTTCTTTCAATTCCTCCCGATTCTCTTATTAACTTCACCGATGCTATCATGTACAGGGAGCTTCTGAGTGGTGAGAAAGAAGGACTTCTGCAGTTGCCATCTGACAAGGCTCTTCT
>CAIGRF010020042.1:0-10505 GCA_903798235.1 Fraxinus ornus
TATTAAATCATAGGTCAACACTGTCATGCTGATTTAGTATTAAATCGACCATCTGATGTGGCCCTCCTGAAAATACGATCCGAGACATCAAGACATAGTGGAATGGTCGCGATCTGCTCTGTCATAGCTGATGGAAGAGCCTGAAGTAATCGCCTAAAATCCTATCCAGTCTCCTCGAAAAAGTCATGCACCCTTGCAGATGTATGCTGTCTGTGTGGAAAAATAGATGACAATGTAGAATTACCCATCCAACAATCATGCCAAAAGAAGATATGCCATATCCCAAGGCGTCACGCAATGTGTGTCCCGGCGCATAGTCCAGATTTCTTCAGTCTCTTCCAAATAGGAGAGGTTGAGTGAGGAACTGCTACCTGCGAAGGATGTGTCCCTCTACAATACTTGCCTAGTAGAACCTGAGCCCAAAGAGAACTCTGAGACCTGAACAACCACCATAGCTTCAATGAAAATGTATCCACCGTATCCTGTAATCGTCTAAAGCCCAGACCTCCCTCGTCAGCAGGAAGGCAAATCGCCTTCCAACTACGCCAATGTAGACGACGTGCACGATCCTTAGAATCCCATAAGAATCATGCAAATATACTATAGAGCCTTTTCAGAATGACCTTAGGAGGACGCATAATCTGGAATAGATACAGTGGTATAGAGGAAAGAATAGACCTCAGTAGAGTAATCCTACCACCAGGAGAGAGAAGGCGTGAAGCCCATCCAGAAATCNCGTTTTTGAATATCAGATGCCCGCCTAGGCAATATAAGACCACTCATGTCTCTATTCACCAATTGGCCAGAGACCCCCTCATAGTGCTCTAAACAATCGATGACCCTTCTGACATACTTTTTCTATCTACTGGTAAATATAATCATATCATCAGCAAAAGCAAGATGAGAGACAAGAGTATTACCTCCCTGTCGATACTGCATACTAGGATATGTCTGAAACCTTTAAGTAAGTAAACAAGAAAAATAATCCGCAGCAATAATAAATAAGGATGGAGAGATAGGATCTCCTTGTTTGAGTCCCCGTGATGAAGAAAAGAAATCGCATGGTCGCCCATTCAGAAGTACTAAGAATCGACACTCCGATATACAACGTTTAATCCGATCAATCCACAACTGGTCAAAACCAAATGCCTCCAGTATAGAATAAATGAATCCTCAATCCATACGATCATATGCTTTAGCCATGTCAAGTTTCAGCATAACATTCCCTCCACGCATTCTATTATACAACGTATGTAGAAGCTCTTGGGTCAACAAAATATTGTCATCAATAAGTCGACTGGGGACAAATCCACTCTACTAAGGAAAAATAATACAAGGCAAAAATGAACTCAATCTGTTGTTCAACAGCTTTGAAATAAGCTTATTGAACACCGTATACAGGCTGATAGGTCGATAATTCGTCCATCTACAAGCAATATCCTTCTTCGGAAGCAAAATAATAGTCGTAGCAGCAAACCCTCTCGACAAATGACCACCCTCAAAGAAATCAGTGATTGCACTGTATACATCATCCTGCATAATATCCCAATAGTGTTGGTAGAACAATGATAAAAATCCATCAAGGCCCGCAGCACTATCAGCATCAATACTGAAAATAGCCTCGCACACCTCATCAATTAAAGGGAGAAGGTTCAGCATCATATTGTCTGCCTCCATCAGTATCCTAGGTATGAGACTAGGACAAATATACTCCAGAAGCTGTGCAGGACCTGATAATAATTCCTGGAAAAAATAGATTGTCGATCTCTTAATATCCGCTGGAGTGGTAAGAACTTCCCTTGCCTGAGTCTTGATGGTCCTGGTACGAGATTTGATCCGTCATCCATGTACCAGTGAATGAAAATATCTGGTGTTGCGATCTCCTTTACATACCCAACGAGAGTCGGCCTTTTGCTTCCAAAAACCCTCATCAATAGCTAAGGTCCGATTCAAATCAACATGTGCTTGATGAAGTGAGTCACGGTGCTCCAGTGTAGGATTAACCTCAAAATCAATCTTTGCCTGGTCAACCCTCTCCTCAGCGTCCCTAACTCTTTGGAGCATATCACCAAATACCCATCTATTCCACCAGCTTAGTCCCTGTTTTAGCCTAAAGAACTTCTTCCATAAAGCAGCCATTCCTGTAAAATGAGTAAGGAGTGACCACTTTTGAGAAACGAAGGCTGAGAAATCATGATGTTTGGTCCAAACATTAAGGAATCTAAATGGTCTAGGACCTGAATCATCATTAGAAATCCACTGTAAAAGTAGAGGCGCGTGATCAGATGAAATACGATTCAGATGAGTCAGGTATGCTATCTACAAAAATCTGCAGCTAAAGAATTAATCAAAACTCTATCCAATATCTTACTATCCCTACCATTCGTCCAAGTAAACTGAGACCCAAAATAGCCAGCGTTCTCTAAGCCACAGTCGAACATCATATTAGAAAAATCAGTAGAACCTCAATCTTGACGACTATGATCAGTACGATCACCATCATGTGTGATGATATTAAAGTTACCCCCAACAATCCAAGGATCATCCATAGAGAGGAAAATGTAGTGAAGACTCGTCCACAAGTCCCTCCTAACATAGGCCTAACAAGAAGCATATACAGAAGTCAAGTAAATAGGTCGTACTAGTCTAGGATCCACAGCTCTAACATGCAGAAACTAGATATGATCATCAATAACAAAAACGATAGTACCCTAAAAAGTCATTAAGGACGTGTAGATGTCTTTATTAAAAAATCCTTAAACCCTAAACATTTATTCATTCAGCTGCTAAGCCTACTCCATATGCTCCTATTGAGGTACTCACTTCTCCTACTATCACTATCGTAGCTCATATTTCCACCCCTACTATTGAGGCATACCCTGAGCTAACACAGATCAGTTTTCTACCATTGAAGACACATACAGATGATACTCGGTCAGCATAGGGATCAACGATAGGAATAGATCCCCATACCACTATTACACAGGGGCTCTTGGCTGTGACTGGCTCAGAGCGGTACGGTATCAAGCATATGTTGATTGATCACTTTAAGAAGGATCATGGCATAAAGGTTGGATCTACCATGAGACTTGCCATTGAGGACTTGGTTACCAAGCTCTTTGGTGAGGGACCTTCTGTGAGTAAAACTCCTACACATACACATACACCTTCACCTAGTCCTTTCATCACGGCTCCTATACAGGATATGGTAAAGGAACATATACAGAGAGACATGGATTGTATGGGACTTTGACTGCGTGCAAAACGTGGAGGACGACGTACCTACATTCAACAGGTCACATTCATTTGCTTTATATGTTGCAGTACAGATCAACATGAGATCAGATGCACCTGCTTTTCGCTCGACATTCAGCACATCATCGCCCGAACATCATTATTCACCTAGGCAGGTCCTTTCTCACATGCGGGACCCCTCTCTAGTGAGCGAGCCCGACCACACAAACTACTACGACTCGAAAATGTTTCAGACCAGACGCATGACCCGGTCGATATCCATGTACTACCACCTAAAGGTTTACCCTCGAGTACTTTTCACTAGTTTTTGTTCATTTCTCATTTACTGTTTCTTGCATTTCATTGTGAGATATTTTTAGTATTTTTCACTTATTGGAGGTCGGGTATATGCCTCATTCATTTCATGTAGTTCGTTTTACTATGAAATAAAATAGCCACACTAGTGGTCTTTGCTTAAAAAAACCTAAATCCTAAACCCTATCACGAGGGTCATCGACTGTTTGGAGCATTACGAAAGGGTCTCAAGCCAGTTGGTGAATAGAGATAAGAGCATACTTATTTTACCTAGATGGGCATCATATATTCAGATCAGGAGACTTGTGTTCTTGACTAAGTTTACTCATCAGCTGCAACATTTTACTTATTTGGGGGTTCCCTTGTTTAAGGTGGCCAATAAGAGTTTTCTATATGAAGGTCAAGAGCATGATTTCAGGATAGGCTTCTCGACTGCTATCACCTGGGGGCCGAATTACTTTGTTGAGATCAGTACTGTCCTCTCTACCACTTTATCCTTTTCAGATTAGCCTCCCAAGGCTGTATTGAAAAAGTTGGAGAGCATCTTTGCCTTGTTACTAAGAGATTCTAAGAAACAGGCACATCGACTACAGTGTGAGAGTTGGAAGGAGATTCGCCTTTCAACAAATAAAGGCAGACTAGCCATTAGGAGACTACAAGATGTGGTAGACACTTTCTCTATGAAGCTTTTATGGTTGTTTCGATCTCAGAGTTCTCTTTAGGCTTAGTTCTTAGTGGGAAAATATTGTATGGGGACGCATCCATCACTTGTAACTGTTCCTTACTCGACCTTCCCTACTTGGAAAAGGCTGAAGAAAGTTGCGCCACACACTGAGCCACACATTTCATGGCATCTTGGCACAGGACATATATTATTCTGGTACGATTGTTGGATGGCGAGGGGAGTCACACTTGCACCCATATTTGATATTCTGCCATTGGCTATCGCCACCCATTCTTCCCATTCCACTCTAGCACCATCTAGGAATTTAGCTATATACTATAATCAAGTTTCGTAATCCAATATCTTTTTGTTTTCAAAGAAATAACAAGAGTTGTTTTTATGATATTTAACTATTTTCAGAAAATTTTTATTTCTATCTTTTGTTGGTGGTTACATCTACATATATACACATATATACGTATTGCGTCAGCTTTTGGATTTCGTTCTGATTTTATTAAAGAATAAATAAGTTCCTATATATGAGGCAAAAGAAACTTGGATGAGGAAGAAGCACCATTTTTATTTTATTTTTTCTTAATTTTATTTTTATACTTTTAATTCTCTTTTTAACTATTTTGGTGGTGGTGGTGGTGGTGGTGGTGGTGAACATATGGATAAGTGGGTTAATTAGGAAGATAAAATATTTTTCAATTTTAAATTATTTTACTTGAGAGTTATTTGCAATTTTTAAAATTTTGAAACTCTAGATGCAATTTTTTATATTATTTCTTTATTTTTTATTCGTTTATTTAAAGAATATGGTAAATTAGCCATTTTACTATGCTTTAATGAAAATATAAACAGTAATAACATTTTGCGCAAAGAAAGACTGATGTAAGTGCCAAAACGTCAAAATTAAAACGATAATGACAATTTATGCAATGAAAGCAAATGATAGAAACTTTTTATGACAATTATATATCTATAATATATTAAATATCTGGTTAATTTTACAAACGATCACTGAACTTACCTAAAAATTATAAAACAGTCACTAAAGTTTAAAACTTGCAAAAACGGTTACTGAAATTTCATGCAATTTCACAAACGGTCATTAAAGTTTTAATTTATTTCACAAACGGTCACTAAATGATGGTTATGATTTTAATTCAAACTTAAAGGACCAAAATACGTGGACATAGAAACTTGACCAGTTCAAGTACAAATTTCTTGCTATTAAGTGCCACATTTGGAGCCTCGAATCAACACCTTCCGGCCACCAAGACCGCCGGAACTGACCACCACCAGTCTCGCCTCACTCTCCTCTACAACCTCCAACCAACCGTCAGCCACAAAATATCAGGAATTAGCAGAAAATCGAGCCCAAAAACCTATCTCGCGAACTCCTTTTCTGCCGAAAAACCCATATCCGACGATGCCCATGTTATTTGGTGATTAATTGGTGCAATTGATTCATGACCCAATGTATTACCAACTTGAATTGAATGTATCAAGGCCGAATTTGATGACAGGGGTAGTGTAGAAACCTCAATCGATGGAGGACAAAATGGACTGCCTTGCATCCTATCGTGTTTGTCCACATTAAACTCAAATTGCTGATGACCCGTGGTTGGAGTAGATGCACCATGAAGGGAGGATGTCAGAATAGGTGGTCCGCGATCGTGGGGACCACCGTCATCGTCGAAAAATATCATTGTTGGTCGCTTGTTCACTAATTCGAAATTCTACTGTAGATTTAGATTTTTTGTGTTATTTGATGTAATAGGACCATGTATGAATGCGTCTGTTGAGCTTAAGCGACATGTGGGGTGTTAATAACATGGGCATCGTCGAATGAGGGTTTCGGGTAGAAAAAGAGTTCGCGAGATGGAGTTTTTGGGCTCGATTTTCTGCTGATTCCTGATGTTTTGTGGTTGGAGGTTGAGCGGAGAGTGAGGCAAGACTAGTAGTGGTCGGATCCGATGGTCTTGGTGGCCGGAAGGTGGTGATTCGAGGCTCCAAATGTGGCGCTTAATAGCAAGAAATTTGTACTTGAGGTGGTCAAACTTCCATGTCCACGTGTTTTGGTCATTTAAGTTTTTATTAAAATCATGACGGTCATTCAGTGATCGTTTGTGAAACAAATTAAAACATCAGTAACCGTTTGTGAAAGCGCATGAAACTTCAGTGACCATTTCTGCAAGTTTTAAACTTCAATGACCGTTTTTTAATTTTTAGGTAAGTTTAGTAACCGTTTGTGAAATTAACCCATTAAATGATAATAATATTTTTGATAATTCTATCCTTATTATAATTAAATTATTTCAATAATACCTTACTTTTTCGTTTTTCAATGTGTTTAGTTATTTCAATAATACCGTAATTCTTCATTTTAATATGTATTTAATTTACTAATTATTTGAATAATTTGAACAATGCTATCATTAATTATTTTGTAAGCTAGTTAGTTATGATGAATATCTTTAGAGTTTTCTTCCAATTGATATATTCAATGAATATTAACACACAGAGAAGGTAAATGGGGGATATAATACGTATCTATAATAAATAATTTCAATTAATATATTGAATGCATATTAACCAAATATGAAGAGAGGGTAATATTCGTTGGATGTTCATTATAGGTCAAAAGGGTAAATGGGGTGATTATTCTAATTGACTTCCTCAACTATTTAAATTGTTTTTCACAAACTGATTTTTATTTCATTTGAATTAAAAGTTCATTCCACATAAACAATTTATATTAATTATTATTTTATATTTTCACATCTTATAATATTATTTTATAAAACTTATAAATTATTTCAAAATAACGTGCAACGCACGTACAACTAGAACTAGTTTTATAAAATGTATAGAACAAAGTATGTTTAACTAAAAGGGTTAATTTCACGAACGGTCACTGAACTTACCTAAAAAGTACAAAACGATCACTAAATTTTAAGACTTGCAGAAACGATAGCTGAAGTTTCATACACTTTCACAAACGGTCGCTGAAGTTTTAATTTGTTTCACAAACGGTCACTGAAGGACCATTGTGATTTTAATTCAAACTTAAAGGACCAAAACACGTGGACATAGAAGCTTGACCACCTCAAGTGCAAATTTCTTGCTATTAAGTGCCACTTTTGGAGTAAATTAGATAGAAATTGTAAAAGTGATATTTTAATTCTCGTTCCTTCTATATACGTACAAAACCATAAATTTAAATATAAGATATGAATATTTTTTTATGTTTTTGTGTGATCATGCATAGATATCCTAACTTTTAATGTACTTCTATTTATTTTAGTTCATATAAAAATATAGTATATTCTTGTTTAAAAGAAATTTGTACTTGAAGGTGGTCAAACTTCTATACACACATGTTTTGATCCTTTAAGTTTGAATTAAAATCATAATGGTCCTTCAGTGACCGTTTGTGAAACACATTAAAATTTTAGTGACCGTTTGTGAAAGCGCATGAAATTTCGGTGATCGTTTCTGCAAGTTTTAAACTTTAGTGACCGTTTTGTAATTTTTAGGTAAGTTCAGTGACCGTTTGTGAATTAACCCTTAACTAAAATGAATTATAATTTAAACTTTGACAAACATGCTTCGAATTCCTCTTTTGGAAATCTACTCTATCGCTTTCTTGCTAAATTTGTGTATTGATTCAGTACGAGGTCAATTTATTATGAAATATTCATCGATATAAATACAAAATACCAACAAATACACGAATAGGAGTTCAATTAGGTGGGATTTTCCCATCATCAATCTTAATCTTCATCCATTTGAATGTTATAAATTCAATTTGGAGAAGAAACCCTAGAGTTTTTCTAATAATTATTGCATATGACATTAAACAATATACACGATGTTTACGTAGATGGAGTTTTTGAATATCATAGACAATCCTAAAATTAGCAAAAAAATCGTACAAATTCAAAATTATTTCAATTTTCGAAGAGCCAACAATTATGATAATTACAAGCACGCAAAACTCCCACAACATAATCTCGAGCAAACTATACTCTGCCAACTACCAAACTTTATGCTTGGTAAAGTAAATTAGACATTCGGCATAACAAACATGGCATTTTATACTATGCATCATAATTATACATAGAAAAATAACATTGCATTCCTATACAAATTGCAGTGTTTCATTTTGTTGAGCATCGCCTCTTTTGATCCTAACAGGCTTTTCTAGTAACATACATTTTATAGACTTCTCTCTATAAAGTCATTAAAATTCCAAGTTTGCATGAACTGTGCAGTATGGTTTTGCTCAAAGTTTAATGTCATGTTTGGCATGAGAGTATCAAAAAAGTCAACAATTTTCAAACTAACAGTGCGTGACAATGTAACGGAACCTTGCCTCTGTAAATTCCCATTTCCCCCACTAGTAGTAGATGCTATAGCTTGAGTCTCTTCAGTTGTCCAAATGCTCTTCAATATGTCCTCCATATTCATAGATCCTCCATATCTTCCGTCAAAATTGTGTTGTGCTTTTCCTCCCCCTCAATATGCTTTTTCCTCGCCGCAATAAGAGCAGCCTCTTTAAGTAGTTGTGCCAGCTTTTCACCCGACCATCCTGATGCAGACCTCATTTAACAATTCCCACAAAGAAGTAATATAAACTTTCACTGTAATAACATTTAAAATGAAAACATGTACCATGCAAATTATTAGCATATTTAGACAAATCAACAGTATCTGATAATTTCACTTTACGGGCATGAACTTTTAGGATTTCCAGTCTTCCTTTTGCATTTGGAAGTTTAACTTTTATCTAAAGGATAAACAAAAAAAAAAAGATTGGACAAATCATGTTCAAGAAAACAGATGCATAAATAAGGCATATACCTTATGATCAAACCGACCCGGACAAAGAAGTGCAGGATCCAACAAGTCCATCCTGTTGGTGGCACCCAAAAATATAACACCTTTGCTCTTATCAAATCCATCTAGTTGCACCAGCAGTTGGTTCAATGTAGTCTCCCTTTCTTGAGTTTGTGCATTGCTCACAAAATTTATGGATACATTTTGCTCATTTTTCTTTCCAGGATGCAGACAAAAAAGTATTTAGGAAAATGGAAGTTATCTACCTTCCCAGAAAGATCATAGACAGATTAAGTGACTACATCAGAAATATAATAGGTAAAAACCATTGAGAAGAAGCTTTTGATGGTGGACACTTGAGGATAATCTGTTATTTGCTTCAATTTGAACAAGCTAACAGATATTGTCAACTACATGAAATTAAGTCACCATATATATGACTGAAGAACATAAAAGAAAACCTATGGTAGGAAACCTTTATTTTTTGTTTACTTCATATACTTAGCTAGAAACATTTAGAAACTAGGGGAATAAAACATTTATGGGAAACACTACAGATTAGACCTTTTCCAATTCCCTTCATTCATTTAATTTAAGCAACACTAAGTAAAGAATAATATAGGCAAAACCTTTCAAACCTGGAAAGAGATGATAGCATACCGATTAACAAACTCACTTCAAATGAAGCAGCATTTTAGTGGTTGTCACATGTTCAACAAGCTCCAAATTATAATTAGCACACACAAACAATCATCTTATTACACTAAAGTAATAGATTGAGATCCATGATGCATTTTTCCAAAATTAATTTTATTTTGAAGCCATAATTCTTGAATTTATGAAAAACAAGTAATTACAAAAACCATTGCATACAATGGGAATCAAACCACCTCTGCTTCAGTCAGGAAGGTAGAGATCGTAATACTTCGACCTGGAAACTTATCAGTAAGTTTTAGCTCGCGTCCTTTCTTCTTTAAACAGGACAAACAGATCTTGATATTGGATAATTTCTCTACAAGTGATGTAACTCAATTTATATAACTTCAAGATACAGAAATGTATATAAAGCCTGATATATATACAATTCTTTACATTTTGTAGCCTCAGAAGTCAGAATTCATAAATATAGTAAATCAAATTATTTTGCTGACATAGTTTTACAAAGCCACTACTACCTCCTATATATAATGCACGAAAATAATTTCAAATTCCAATTCTAACACACCTCTATACTGACTGCAAACTTCTTGATGAAGTCTTTTATCAAGTGTACCTATCAAAAAAAAAGTATAATATCAAGTGTAGTTTTACTACCCAGCAGAAGAAATCTGCGTTTAAGGCATATACATAGATCTAAGTCTAAAACGTGGTCACACAAATAGACTCATTGACACACAGAAGAATCAAACATTGGAATAATGGTCAAACATAGTCATATATGCTA
>CAIGRF010020078.1:0-11813 GCA_903798235.1 Fraxinus ornus
AATGAAGGTTGAAGTCTCTCAATGAATTGAAAGATAAATAGATGAAGCTCTCAAGTTCTCTCTATGTTTCAACCTCAAAATTTACATTTTGTGGCGTTCTAGTATTTATATGATAGGGTTAGGGTTGAATGTGCCGGATAAAAAGTATTGAAATCACGATTAAAAAAATTTCGGCTAACCCTGTCGCTCGAGCGAAAGGTCACCGACAGTTGAGCAGCATTATGTCGCTCGAGTGAAGTCCTGACGAAAGCCGGACGACATAGTTTCTATTTTTAACACTCAACCCAAGTCTGGCGACAAGCTAGCAAAATTTCGACGTCGTTTTCCTTCTTTTCCACTCTCGAACATAACACAAATTCAACTAATTTCAACTAACTCCTTGACTTTTACAACATATTAATTTTAGTCCTTTTTGTTTACAGATTTGCCAATTATATCAAATACCTAACAAGCCCTCCCCCACCCCCGGCATTTTATGACAAAACTACAATATAAAGTCAAAGTAGTATTAATAAATACAGACTCAATGACTGACACAAACTGACTGTGTTGATTGATTTCTTCTTTTCCTTTATCAAAACATGTTTCCTGAAACAGTAAAACTCAAATATCCAATGTAAAATGTATGTGAAACAGTAATCAGTGTAAAAGCAATTTAAGCAGTTAATCAAATAGTACTAAATGTAAAAATGATTTAAGCAGTTACTAACTCATAACTCATTTTTCGGTTTCATACCACATGCCAAATTAAAACGTAATAGCAATGCAACCCAACATACCAAAATGAAATATTGATACTATAAAACATCAAAACTTAATCTAGCAAATATCATATTATCACATAATGTCTTTGAGTAAAAAATTTAACATATCACGTTAAAACAAAATATCATGTTAATGCAATTAGTCTTTTCTACTCCCCTTTTTGTTACAAAATGACAAGGGACCAAGAAATAACATACAATAACCCAACAATGTAGGTGTTAGCATGTATAAGTATAAGCAATGAACAATAAACATTCCCACACACTTGACTCAAGTTAATCACAAAGTAAAATGTATAAGTGATCTATATGTGTAAGAGTCACTAATCATCTGGTAGTAGGACTCCAAGCCTTAATTTTGTGAGAAATGACTTGCGTAACATCATTGCCAATAAGGATATTCCCCTACTTGTAAAAGTTAAACAACGTAAAGTACATTAGAACCTGTTACGACCCAAATATAAAGAGCTACCACGTGGCATCACAACTCAAACAGTTCCAGGCTTTCCGAGGCCCTACCAGCAAAATCGAGGCTCTGATCACTGTAGAGGCACTGCCACTACCACTCCAATGCTCTGAGGATCCGAAGTTGGCGTGTGCAGATGTGTTAATGATGAAAATCTTTATGTGAATGACTGATGTGACTAAGAAAAGCATACTTATATCATGTCTTGTCAATGTAAGAACATTTAATACTCTATTAGGCTAGAGAGTCAATTTGACAGCTAGGATGTGATGTCTTGATTGAAGATATGAGGCCACGTGTAAATTGATCCAAAGGTCACCATTTAATTTGTAATGCTATATATACCCCCACCATGTAACAATGAAAGGGTAATGAAACTCTTAATACTTAAAAAACCACATTATTCTCTCAAGACATTTTTTCTTGCACTTTATCGATTGGTTACTTATACAATCGTGTTCTGTGTTTATCGTCGGAGTCCGAACGAAAACGTCTCGTGTCGTTGAGCCCCTCCCATGTTCATTTT
Organism: Fraxinus ornus; assembly: GCA_903798235.1. Lineage (NCBI taxonomy): Eukaryota > Viridiplantae > Streptophyta > Magnoliopsida > Lamiales > Oleaceae > Fraxinus > Fraxinus ornus. The sequence goes on from CAIGRF010020078.1 coordinate 1,757, forward strand.
CTGGAGCTATCTTGACTGCTGATCGGTACTAGCGTGTTGGATTTGACTTGCATATACACGAGTGGGCCCGACATCTATTGGCAATATTTTTTGGGGTCAACAGATTGACGCCGTCTGTGGGAAACCACACCATAACCACGAGCAGACCCGTGGAAAAAGCTATTGGAAAGGATACTTTACGGCATCCCCCTTTTTTAGAAAAATATTTGTTCTTGAAGAAAGAACAAGAGGAAGCCCCCAAAGTTGAGGAATTTCAAACCTTTAAATTCTACGCTGTGAGCTCGTAAGGAGACGTCCCTTCGAGGCGTGTAAGGGAAACTGGTGATGAGATTCCAACAACATCAATCCCAGCCACTAGGTGTCGGCCCCACCACCATCACAGGCGAGGTGGAAGGAGGTTAGCGTCCCAACTCACTAGGGAAATGACGACCATGGCAGCCAATATGAGGAACATCACCAATTAAAACTTGGCAATGTAAGAACTCCTGATGCAAATGCAAGGCCAGAGAAGCCACCCAATTCCCCCTTACGCTCCGCAGGAATAATATCAACCATAGGAAATGCAGAGCCAGATGAATCACCATTATAGGCACAATAGGGGAATAGGCCCTGAAGAGAGGGAAGTGGGAATTGATATATCCTCCAATTATGCATCTAGCCGACCTGCTGAGGCCCCATTCGATATGGAGGATAATTTTCCACCAGAATATGAGCCAGAACATAGGCCTCAAAGATCTATTAGTGTGTTTGATAGGCTAAGCCAAGGCGTGGGCGAGTCCCAGCTCCCAGGAACAGGCCACAGCCCCCACCTCCCGAAACTTGGCAATCGAAGGAAAGGCAAGAGCATGCCCCCCCAAGTTGCACCGCCTCGACACGAACGTCAAAGGAGGGAAGAGGAGGCTGGCAACCAGGTAGGACCTTCGGCGCCACAGCCTCGGTACAAGGCTGTAGCTAATTATGATTCAGATGGTCCACAGAGGTCATGTGACTTGGATGATGATGATGACAATTTGCCATTTTCATGAGAATCAAGAAATGCCCAGGTGCCAAGTCATTATGTGATGCCTAAAATACCAAAATATGATGGGAAAGGCGACCCAGCAAAATACTTGAACAACTACAAGACCCACATGAGTCTAAGAGGTGCCACCCCAGCCATAAAATGTAGAGCTTTTCACTTAACTCTTAGCGGCACAGCCGAAATATGGTATAGTAGGTTACCGCCTGGGAGCATCTGGAGCTGGCCAGAATTCAAAACCACCTTTTTGAAGAGATTTGCTGTAAGCAAGGAAGGAGAGGCTCCCATTCAGCGTCTTCAGGATATGAGGCAGCAACCCGGTGAAACTTTGAAGAGTTTCTTGTCCCGCTTCATAGATGAAATGACTTATTATGTTCAGGTCACTGATCGTGAAGCGCTATCTGCACTAAAAGGAGGTTTGAATATGAACACTTTGTTCTGGAGGTATGTACAAAATCAAGATCCTACCACCTATGATGCATTGCTGGAGATGATACGACGAGAAATAATTAATAAACAATTGATAGATCATCGTAACAGGACAAGTAGAGGCCTCTAACCCCAATAGAGGCAGCGTGGTAGAGGTCCACCTCCCACTTGATGGATCAACAATGGGGACAACCTAGCAATGAAGTTGTTCACGGTTCGGGGCAGCACTTACCACAGCCACCCTGAATGCTATTTCAACTTTAGCTTATGAGGACGTGTCGACCCCTGACGCAAATCAGCCTACGCAGCAAGCTCCCCATAGGGGACAAGGCAGAGGGAGAGGCTCAGGGCCTCGAGAAAGGCCAAATACTCAAGGGTATTGTACCTACCATCACTCGTACAGCCATAACACGACTGATTGCAGGGATATTGCCAAACATCCCAAAGTGATGGACTCTCGAAACGACAATTGAAACAATTCTCGCCCCAGAAGCATGCCCCCTCCGAGGTACGACTAGAGGCCCAGAGGAGAGGAAACCATACCTCGCCATCGAGAAACATCACCTCGACGAACAAGGGGACGCGAAGGTGATAAGAATAGGAATGATCAACGAAGAGACCATCGAAACCGACACGAAGATGCTCCGATTCATGAGATCGATACTATCTTCGGAGGCCCCTAAGTCAGTGGAGAAATAAGGAATTCCCAAAGACACTATGCTCGAGAAGCGAAGTGACCTTCATTGACTAGCTACATTGTGGATAACAGTTCCCGAAGGAACCAATCCCCTCCTATCGTGTTCACCCACGAGGATTCAGAAGGTGTTCATTACCCCCATTGCGATGCCCTAGTTATAAGAGCTATGGTGGCTTAGAATGGTTTAAAGCGAATGTTGGTAGATAACGGTAGCTCAGTCAACATACTTTTTGGATCCACCTTTGACAAAATAATCTTGGAACCCGAGGTGACCCCCACCAACGCCCAATTGTACGGGTTCACGGGAGATAGCATTGTCCCCATAGGAAAAATCACGCTTGCCATAGAAATGGGAGAGCCTTCCCTATCAACTTTGAACTTTATGGAATTCCTGTTAGTTGATAGTAGGTCTGCCTACCATGGGGTGCTGGGAAGACCTGCGTTGAAAGAACTTGGAGCTATCACCTCCATCCACCACCTGTGCATGAAGTTTCTAACTGACCGGGGAGTGGCAACCGTAAAAGGTGACCAAAGAAGAGCCAGAGAATGTTACCTAAACGCCGTTAGGAAGGTAGAACCTTGCAACTTGAATATGGTGTTAGAGGCAGTGAGTTCGGGTCCTCTTTTGAAGACGCCTGTCTGTAACGAACTTGACCCTTACATCATTGAAGCTGAATCCCAAACCGCCCCAATGGAAGAATTAAAAAGTTTTCTTGTGGACCCAACCGACCCCACCAAGCTATTACAAGTAGGCTGAGGTCTCGCAGTAGAAACTTAGGAGGGGCTTAAGGAATTTTTACGCAGAAATTGTGATGTTTTTGCCTGGAGTCATGAGGATATGGTAGGCATTGACCCGGGAGTCAGTTGCCACCACCTAAAAATTGATCCCAAGGTTGCCCCACAGAGATAAAAGAGAAGAGCCCTAAATCTAGAACGATATGAAGCTCTTAAGGAAAAAGTGCAGAAGCTAATCAAAAATAGTTTCGTCAGAGAGGCCCTCTATCCGAAGTGGGTCTCCAACCCGGTACTAGTAAGGAAACACAGCGGGAAGTAGAGGGCGTGCATCGATTTTTCCAACCTCAATAAAGAATGCCCTAAGGACAGTTTCCCACTTCCAAGAATAGATCAACTAGTAGACTCCACTGCAGGACACGAATCATTGAGCTTCATGGACGCCTACTCTGGTTACAACCAAATTCCCATGTACCCAGGCGATGAGGAACATACCTCCTTCATCACCGACCGTGGGCTTTATTGTTATAAGATGATGCCCTTTGGGCTGAAGAATGATGGAGCTACTTACCAGAGGCTCGTGAACAAGATGTTCGCTGACTTGCTTGGCAACACAATAGAGGTATATGTGGACGACATGCTTGTAAAAAGCCTGAAGGTTGGTGATCACATATCCCATCTCAATGACGTATTCCACATATTGCGAAGGTATAACATGAGGCTGAACCCCCTCAAGTGTGCATTTGGAGTTACGTCAGGCAAGTTCTTAGGATACATGGTCAACCAGCGAGGTATAGAAGCTAACCCTAAGAAAATCCCGACGTTGATTGAAATGAGATCCCTACAAAAGCCTAAAGAAGTACAGAGTCTAACTGGTCGAGTGGCTGCCTTAAGCCGCTTTGTATCTAAAGCTACCGACAAGTACCTTCCGTTCTTTAAGATACTAAAGGGGGCCTTCCAAGAGCTGAAGAAGTATATGGGACAGGCCCCCCCTCCTGTCAAAACTCAAGCCTGAAGAACCGTTGCAGCTATACCTGGCCGTCTCAGAAGAGGTCATAAGTGTTGTCCTTGTAAGGGAGGAAGGTTCGACTCAATTGCCAGTTTATTACATTAGCAAGGCCCTATTGCCTCCTGAGACACGTTACCCCGATATGGAGAAATTGACTTTGGCATTGATAACGGCATCCCAGAAGTTGAGACCCTACTTTCAAGCCCATACAATTTACGTGCTAACCAACTTCCCACTCAGGCAAGTCTTACAAAAGCCTGATGCCTCAGGGAGATTGTTAAAATGGGCGGTGGAGTTGAGAGCGAATTTGAGATCTTCTTTAAAGCACGAATAGCCATCAAGGGCCAGGCCTTAGCAGACTTTGTAGCTGAATTTACTAATATTCCAGAAGTGCACGAAGCAATGGAATCCCCTGAACCTCCCACCTGGAACCTATTTGTAGATGGCTCTTCCGGTGATATGAGCTCCGGTGCGTGGGTGGTGCTGGTGAGCCCTGAAGGGCACAAATTGAACAGTACAGTACGATTCGAATTCAAAGCCACCAACAATGTAGCTGAATGCGAGGCCCTCCTTATCGGACTAAGGCTGGCCAAGGAAATGTAAGTAAAGAGGCTACTCATCAATAGTGATTCCCAACTTGTTGTAGGTCAAGTGAATGGCAGCTTTATGGCTCTCGACAAGGCCATGGCAGTCTACCTAAAATTGGTGATGAACTTGCTTCCCTCTTTTGAAAAATTCAAGTCAAGTCAAATCTCTCGCGTGGAGAATGCTCACACGGATGCCTTATCTAAGTTAGCAAGCAGCAAAGATTCAGAACTATTGACAGTGGTACCGATAGAGCACTTATTGAAGCCATCCACTTCTAAAGAAGAGGTGATATGGGTCGAAGGAACCCCAACCTGGATGGAACCTCTCATATCCTACCTCAAGGACCAAACCTTGCCAGACAACAAAGAAGAAGATTACAAGCTAAGAAGAAGGTATGCCCATTTTATGTAGGTGGAAGATGTTTTTTACAAGCGAGGGTTCTCTTCTCCTCTCCTCCGATGCATAGGAGGAGAGGAGGCTGACCATGTGCTCCGGGAGATCCACGAAGGAGTTTGTGGTAATCACTCTGGAGGGCTCGCTTTGCCAAGAAAGGTACTCAAGCAAGGGTACTATTGGCCCACTTTGAAAAAAGACGCCCTCCAATTTGTTCGAAAATGTGACATGTGCCAACGTTTCTCCCACATTCAAAGACGACCCTCTCAGGAGCTTACCACAGTGTCTAGCCCCTGGCCTTTCAACAAATAGGGTGTGGACCTTTTCAGCCTATTACCAAAGGGCAGAGGTGTTTCCGACTTCGCCATTGTTGATATTGATTACTTTACTAAGTGTGTAGAGGTCGAGCCCCTGGCAAAGATCACTGAAGCTAACACCTCAAAATTCTTGTGGAAAAATATAATATATCGGTTCGGTATCCCTCACTCAATTGTTTCGGACAATGGGAAACAATTCAACAACAAGAAGGTTAGGGACCTTTGCGAAGAGCTAGGGATCAAGAAGCATTTTTCCACCCCCCATCATCCCCAGGCCAATGGCCAGGTAGAAGCTGTAAACAAAACCATAAAACACATAATGAAGAAGTAGTTAGATACAGCCAAAGGAGCCTGGGTAGACGAACTACCTCAGGTATTATGGGCCATCTGAACCACCAGCATGACGCCAACCGGTGAGACTATTTTCTTTATGACTTACGGTGCCGAGGCTATGAGCCCGATAGAGGTAAGCTTGCCTTCTCTTCGAAGGTTGAGCTTCAATGAGATATCGAATGATGAACTCAAGAGATGCGAGCGTGATTTCCTTGAGGAAAAAAGAGATAACTCCTAGTAAAGGCTAGCTGCCTACCAAAGAAAGATGACTCGGTACTACAATACTAAGGTAAAGAAAAGATCCTTTCAGATAAATGACCTGGTACTTCGTAGGGTATTCTTGTCTTCGAAAGAACCAGGAGTGGGTACCTTAGGGCCAAACTGGGAAGGTCTCTACCGTATCAAAAAAGAAATCCGACCTGGCACCTATTGGATCAGAGACATGGATGGAAAGGTCCAACCCCACCCATGGAACATAGAACATCTAAGAATGTACTATCAGTAAATGTAATCTGTGGCTGGAAGTTCTTCCCGGCCTTTGTAAATAAATAAATGTTTTATGTTAAGAAAACAGAAGCGCAGACGCCTTGGATGAGAGATCGGATTTCAGAAAAGAAACCACCTCGCTTAACTCCGAAGTATACATCACATACATCCATTTGGCAAGGCTGAATGCCAAGGGAGAAGCCTTTTCTTGGAAGAACCATCCTCCAAGCACGAAAACCTCAGAGGAGAGGTTGGATTTCAACGAACCGCCTCGCTAAACTCCGAAGCGCGCAACAAGTTTGATTTAATTATATACAAAGATTCAAAAGCGCCTCATACAGATGATTGACTAACTACAGTTAAGATGTCTTAAGAAGAAGTTCAAAATAACATATTACCAAGTCCAAACGGCAAAGACTCAGATTACATGTTTTATGACTTATTTTGGCAAGTACATTGTTGAAGCGCAATTACTTGGTAAGAAAACAACAAAGAACAAACAATATGAATTTCATTCATTAATAGACACGCTTAAGGCGGTAAAAGAATTTTACTACTTGGAACTAGGGGGTGGGGGAGCTTGGGCCTCATTGGCAGGAGTGTCAGCGGGGGCCTGAGCCTCATCAGTAGAAGCCTCAGCTGGAAGGGCTTGGGGAGCTTCAAGGGTTTCGTCCTTGTCGTCCACTTCGACAACCTCGCCCTCCTCAGCTGGGGTCTGAGGAACTTCGTCGTCAAGAAATTCCCTTTTAAGTTCAGAGACATCCACCTCAGGATAAAGTTTATCAGCCCTCTCGATCATTTCGCTATAGGCAACCCTCCTCTAATAAAGAGCGAAGCGACGATATTCTTCAGTGAGATGAGAGTTAGCAATGTAGTTCTTCACAGCGATATCTCCCACCTCAAGAACATCGGCCTCGTATTTCTTCACTTCTGAGGCATACCACCTTATTTTCTCTTCCATAAACTTGTTGGAGTCCTTGCAACCAGTGAGCTCCAGGTTCACCTTCTCTAGGGCCTCAACAGTGACCCTCTGGTGCTGTTGGATATTTCAACCTTTTTAGTTAACGTGGCCACCTCACCCTGAGAGTCGTGAACCTCCTTCTTCAGGGCCTCAATCTCAGCGAAAGCAGATTCCAGCTTGGCCTTATCCTCTACTTTTTGGGCCCTCAATTCGGTAGCCTCCGCCTTCACATTCTTCAGCTCGGCCTCTACTGCTTTAACCTTATCGAATGAGGATCTGTTCCTCTGTTGAGTATCAGACAGCACTATTTGGCACTCAAGAGCCGCGCTAAAGGCCCTGGCAGTTTGGCTCACCAAAGTGGCTGTGAGGTCCACAGCATCACAAGTAGCCACGTAATTTTGCCACATTTCATTCCAAAATTTGTGGAACGCTTCGGTTGCACCCCTTGTCTCTGCAGGCAGCATCTCAACTACCGTGGAAGCTATTTTATCGTCCTTGCCTCCAGGAAGTTCCCAAATTTCCCTGGGGTTCTTTCAACTGGGGCCTTCTTCGCAGCCTCAGAGGATACTGTATCTTTTCTCATCTCTCCACTAGCCTTTCGAACCAGTACCTCCCTGGCAGCATCGATTCAGGATTATTGAAGCTTTGGCTGCTTGGAGGCCTCCCTTTCATCTTGGGATACGGAGGTCCCGAGGTTAGCAGAAGACCCGCTTGTTTGGGCCAGTTTCCTCTTCTTCTGAGGCTCCTCAGCCACCCCTTTCCCCCTATCAGCCTTAGACTGATCTTCCTTAGAAGCCCCCTTTATGGCCTCCTTCAGGGCCTCTTCCCTGACCCCTTCTCCGATCTTATTCTTACTGAGGCGCTCAAGCTTCGCCTTTACTTGTTTAGCTCCGGAAGAGGAGGGCTTCAGAGCTTTGGCACTAACAGTAGCAGTGGCCCTCATAATACTGGCCATATCTGGTAAAGAATACTCCTTCTTGGAAAATTTGTCTGAAATGTTAAAGGCTAAAGTTATAAATCGCAGACGTTAAGTAAACTGTGAGAGTTATAACTGCAGCCCCTTACCTTTGGGAGCCATTAATCCAAAGTCAAGAAAGTACTGTTTTCTTTCTATAAGGTGGGTAAAGCTCCGGAGCCTCTTAGATCGTTTGTAAATATCTTCAATAACACCCCACTCAGCTTTATAAAGCTCGTATCTAGTGCTAGAATCTGCAAACGCACAAATGAAGGAGTTAGCATCAACAAACTCAACATAAATATGAAAACCATGAGATAACACTCACATGCTTTGTAGTACTAGGTCGGCATAGTACAAGCTGGGATGGCATCTTCTTCAACCAGTTGCCACCTGCCCCTAACCCAGAACTAGGACTCTTTCCATCCCTTGATAGAAGTGTTGAGCCCAACTACGAAGGGTGAGTGAGATCCCCAAGGGGTGATGTAATACTACTCCTTGGAGTCATCTTTTCCAACCACTCTAGCATGAAACATGGTCTCGAAGACATGTAAAGGCATGTCCTCGCCTAAAGAAACCTCCTTCCACAAGAAATAAGCCCCCACTACCTGGCTCTACCCGTTTGGCAAAATTTGGGTAGGGGATAACATGAAGGTCCTCAATACCGCTCTAAAAAATGGGTGCAGAGGCAGACACACATAGGCTTTAAGCATTTACTCTCTAAAGGCTACGCATCCTGGCCTCGAAAAACAGGCTCGCTCGTGAGACTCAGGAGCTATCAACTCTACGTAATGGGCTATGTAGTAAGTTTCCCTAAGTTTAGCTAATTTGGAAGAAGTGATGCAAGATGGAATTTTTGCTGCCCCCCAACCCGTCTCGTAATCTATAGGCTCATCCGTCATAATATACCACTCATTCGAAGCCCCTGACACAGACTCCTCCCATGCCTAACCACTGTAATGGCCATAGATGCTTCGGCTGACATGATAAATAAAAGAAAAAGTAGAAAAGTGTAAAAAGCTTATAAAAGCTGAAAAATCCTCTCCTTATTGGGAAGTACCTAAGGTAACAGTTATTCGGATGACTTGCCGAGAAACGGTGGCCGGAGAACTCGTTAGAAGCAAGAAAACAGAGGTTTAGTGAGTACTTCACAAAAGTAAAGTGCAACAAGGACAGAGACTTTGGCTTTTATACAAAACAGGGATTCAATCATGTCCGTTGGATAAAACCCCAGATGATCTGAGGCGTCCACATTCCGATCGATCAACACCGTAGAATTCAAACGGTCTATATTTCTAACGTCCCAGATCTGTGTGTTCTTGATATAATGAGATTGGGCGCGTGGCTGTTTCCATGAAATCACGCACATTAATTATTAACCATCATTGTGCATTAAATGCGAACGGCCGTACGTGTATTGGGGAACGGTTTCAATGTAGCCAGCTCACCTTGAAAACACGAGAAACTGTCAAATCATATGCACCAATATCCATGACAATTATTATGAACTCGCCTCTCTCCAAATGCTTTCGCCTCGGCCAGTTCTATTATGAACTCGTCTCTCTCCAAATGCTTCCGCCTTGGCCAGTTCACCTCTCTCCAAATGCTTCCGCCTTGGCCAGTTCTATTGTGAACTCGTCTCTCTCCAAATGCTTCCACCTCGTCCAGTTCTATTATGAACTCGCCTATCTCCAAATGCTTTCGCCTCTTACTATAAATTCCATGCCCAGTATGAATATATGTGCCTGGACTTGGGGAACTAATTGGTACATTCTTCATTCTTTGATGGTATATTCTTCATCAATTCTTTAAAACTTCTAAAATATATATATATAATAATAATAATAATAAAAGAAGAGAGAGGAAGAAGAAGGAGAACCAAACGACTAAAAACTTCATTGCTAAAGTCCACGCATGACATAAATAATCACACATGGACTTAGGGGACTATTGTTACGATGCAAATATAAAGAGCTACCACGTGGCATCAGAACTCAAACAGTTCCAGGCTTTTTGAGGCCCTGCCAGTGAAATCGAGGCTCTGATCACTGTAGAGGCGCTGCCACTGCCACTCCGAGGCTCTGAGGATCCGAAGTTGGCGATGGCCCATGTGTACAGATGTGTTAATGATGAAAATCT
>CAIGRF010020081.1:0-14294 GCA_903798235.1 Fraxinus ornus
TCAAAATTTATATGTCACACGGTCACAGACTTCCAAATTAGTTGGTCACAGATTTTTTCACGGTGACAGATTATATAATTTTTAGGTCACAGATAACAAAATGGTTGGTCACAAATTATATTTTTAGTCACAGATTACCGAATTTTAAGGTCACAGATTATATTTTTTAATCACAAAATCAAAATCACCAGATCCAGCAAATTCCATAAGGGCCACATGATCCATACCTGTCACAAATATCCTTATTCATAGTCACCAATGGAACCCATGCCTGGGCATTACTTTTCCATTTCAGGAACTGTATTGTGCCTATTGGATTCCCCACCAGTCTGAGTAAAATAGTCATCCAACATTTCAAATGTAAAATAAACTTCATCAGATCTTAAACACATGATTATCCGTAATAGCATCAGTACCACTAAATCTATGCCCATCCCAAGGACCCCACCTGGACACTTGTACGTCATTCTTTTCCAGTAGCAATTGAGGTGATTGAAAGCTAAACACAAACCTACCATTTGATGGATCCTCATAAGATCTCCGGGATGTAATAACATGTTGTAAACTGCATAGGCGTCGGGGTTTGTTAGATCTGGTGGTGGAAGTTGCCGACGGCGACCTTCTTTTCGGCGGAAGTCGATTTCGGACAGAGAGAGAGTGAGTAGTGAGAGAAAATGAGATTGAAAATGAATTAGAGTTTATTTGAAATATTAGTAGTATAATATAATTTAAATTAACAAAATATCCAATTAATACCTAAGTTTTGATTAAATAAACTTCATACCTAAATTTTGAATTTGAAAGTTGAAGTACCTGGTTTTATGTAATTTCCACTTAAAATGAAGAAATGCAAAAATACTTTGTGCCGAAACTACCCAAGACTCTTATTCGATAGATTAAAATTACGTTCTTTTCTATAAGGGCAATTGGCAATTGACAATTGAATTCAATTTTGACCATTAATTTCATATATCCATAAACGTGCAATGGCGGAAAGTTTTGTGGTACTTCACACAAATAAGAAAAATTGCGGATCCTAAAGATGCATAGAATTAATTATGAATCCAAAACAAGACAACGGTCTTGAACATGTTTTTTAAATGTTGGCTTTGGAACACTTTTATAGCGACCACTAGAATATTTTAAAATTGAATAAACATAATAAAGTGATAAATTTTATTATATACTTCTTTTCATGATCAATCTTGTCAAATACATAAAAAACTTATTACGTAGTATTCGATATGAAGGTCAAGTCATTTTTATTTTTCGTTAATATTGTACATATAAAATCCTCTTGCAAGGTAAGGGAGTGAGTCTACACTATTATCCCAATTTACTTATTACTTCTAAAATCATTAGTACATGCTTGTAAATCTTAGTGAATCTCCGAATATTCAAACAAATGTAGTTTAATGTTTTTGCACGTTGATCATTTCTATTTGCGTCGGTGGATAAGAATGAATAAGCAGGTTGAATTTTTGAATTTTTTACGTGTAGGTCAAATGTCACGTAGGATTGAGATGGCATAGCTCTCTCTCTCTCTCTCTTCCGCTTATATATGTGTGTGCTTATCAGCATTATGCAATACAACTACAGAGTGCTTAAATTAGGGCAAGAAGAGGGAGTTTTAGAGAGAAAAAGTGAGAGAAAGAGATATGGGAAGAGAGAGAGTGACTGGAGAGATAGAGGAGATAGAGGAGATGTTGAGTGAGTCATTAGAATATTATAATGAAGCAAATAAATTGTCAATCTTGTCGCTAAACCATGTATCTTTTGTCTGCAAATCAGTCAAGAAATCTGTCCAGTTTTATGAGAAGGTTCTTGGATTCGTGCTCATCAAAAGGCCCTCTTCCTTTGACTTTGAAGGAGCTTGGTACATATACTCATCTCTCTCTCTCTCTCTCTCATACAGGATTTTAACACCCTAATCTTCCAAAAAAATAAAAGAACTTCAATGTTTTCAAGCATTAATGGTCCATATTAATATAGTCTATTCTTGAGCAGTAGCGTTAGTTATTTCTTGTTCCAACTGGTTTAATCTGTACTCGCCCCACCCCCACCCCCACCGACACCGACACCCACAAGTTAATGTTGTACCTTTTCAATTGCAAAAATAAATGTAATTGGTCCTCGTAAGTCTGGTACGGATTGCTATTTAGGCAACTCCTAACATGTTCGGTGTAATAAAGTACTGAACACAGATAATCATGTCGTGTCTTGTCCAGTCCAATGCACCAAGTACACATTTTTCAAGTCTTGGCACTTAATCCTTGTACATCTTGAACATAATCTACATTAATCTTTTCTTGTTTATGATATTAATCAAGGTTTGGTGGGAATTTGATTACTTATCCAAATTGAATTTAATTTGTAGGTTGTTCAACCATGGAATAGGAATCCATTTGCTTGAAGCTGTAGGAAATGTTCCCAACAAGAAAGATAAAATAAATCCGAAAGACAACCACATTTCATTCCAATGCACAGATATGGAACTCATAATTCAGAAACTGGAACAATTGAAGATAGAATATGTGACAGCAGTGGTAAAAGAAGGAGGCATAACAGTGGATCAATTGTTCTTCCATGATCCAGATGGTTATATGATTGAAATTTGCAACTGTCAAAATCTACCAGTTCTTCCACTTTCATCCTGCCCTCTAAAGAAGCTACCGAATCCTACTCCTAATCTCCCTACATCTCGCTATGGTGAGTTTTTTCGACTTTTTTATGGTATAGGTAGGATTTTGTTGGAGAAAATTTAGCCTATGTTTGGAAACAATTATTTTCAAACTTTTTTTCTACGTACTTATTTTCAAACTCACATTCACACAATAAAATAATCTGCACGTAAACCTAAAACTTTTCTTAACCTTTTAACCACTTATTCTCCTAAAAATCATTATTTAAAACTCTGTTCTACTCCAACAATGGTTGTCAAAGAGGCTTAATATAATTTGTTACTAATTATAAACATTATTAGATATGGTAGTTTATACGACAAAAATTATAAGTTCAAGTTTCACCGTCACATATAGACATTTTGCAAAGTAACATGTGAATATATATATATATATATTTAAATTAATGGGGTGACCATTAATTAATTAATGCTTTGTTACAAATCACAGGGAACAAGATGCGGTGCAATAGAGAAGTAGAAGCTCTGATGCTTGAGAATTTGGCAATGGAAATGATTGACATTTCAATTTAAATGCATTTTACTCTTGTTAGTTACAAGAATGTAAACTAGATGTATGGAAAAGAGCAAGCATTTTAATTTATGAAGTTTGATCATTCTTAAATAATTTATAAATTTTGTCAAACATAGCTCCTGATATCAGAGTCGATATTTGATAAATTTAACTGACTACGTTTGTGAAATAGGCAAGTGGTCGGATTACCACATTGTATTTGAATTTAGGGTAAATAGCACAAAATATCTCTACCTTTCAATGTCATTGTGCAAAACGTCCATAACTTTAATTTTTTGGCATTTTCACTCCTACCTTCCACTTTTCATTGTGCAAAAAGTCCTTTTCAACCATTTTTTCAATAAAATGACAATTTTACCTTCTTATTCAAATAAAATAAAAAATAAAATAAACAATTAATTGCAATCATATTCCTAGATTTTTCAAAATATTACAGATAAGTCATAAATTCTCTACCACCACCACCTTCACAACCCCACCAAGCCGTCACCTATAGATCCACATAGTATCACCTTATTTTCTTTTCTTTCCTTTTTGTTTTATTTTAATAGGATGGTGAAATCGTCATTTTATTGAAAAAATAGTTGAAAAGGACTTTTGCGCAATGAAATGTAAAAGATATGGGTGAAAATGTCAAAAAAATGAAAGGTATGAACGTTTTGTTCAATGACATTGAAAGATAGGGATGTTCTGTGTTATTTACCCTTAAATTTATGGAAAATGTTATTTGTACACCGGGGTTGACACCCTGACTCATGGGCCCCCTCTCTTGTGAGGGGGTCTGTACACCGGGGTGTCAATCCCGATATACAAATAGCATGGTCCTAAATTTATTACCTGATTTGACTCTTAACCCTTTCACATCTTGAGGGGAGAAACTAATTGTTGCTCCAATAAACTTGTCGTATAAATTTATTATTTTGAGAAAAACGGTGCCACGTGGAATTAAATCTATAATAACTACTTTTCAACTTATAACTCATAAACTTGATTAAAACTTAGTAACAAGTACACAAATAGTAAAGATTTTAATTGAGAAAATAAATAATTTACAAAGCATTCCGATGAAACATTAATAGATTGAGTATAAACGTCATAATCCCCAAGTTTTGGCTCATACACAAATCTCCCATGTTAGGATTTGATATATACATTTTACTTCTGTAGACAGTTTGAAATGATTTACTAAGCACTGGTGACATGTCATATTTACCTATAGGTAAATGGGAGAAGCCATTTGTACCCGGGCGTTTTACACGCCCGGCTACACGCCACTCACATAAGTGAGGGGCCCACCGTGGGGCCCTTGCAAATATAATAATTCACCCCTGTTTACACTCCCCTCACTTGAGGGGAGGGGCCCACGCCCAAATATAATAATCTGCTCCCCCACCCATTGTGAGGGGGGCAGTGGAGCAGGGTAACCGGGCGTGTAAACGCCCGGGTACCCATAGCACGGTCCTAGGTAAATAAATTTACGATAGAGCTCAATATTTAAATTAAATTTATCATGTTACAATATTTTAATAGATCTTTTCTCTATACACAAGTACCATAAAAGAATTGGCGAGACATAAAAACACATAAATTTACACAAGAAAATGTACCTTAAAACAAATAAAAATAAAAATGTTAGACCCACAAGCACTCCAAGAAGTTTCTAGTTACAAAGTAGATTACTATCAAGAAAGGATTTCAGGCACATGGGAAATACATACATGCATACCTACAAATATATACAATCGGTTTATTTTGTTAAAAATCAGATTTTTAACAAAATTTATATATACGTATGTGTATGTCACAATTATCGACTTAAGCACTCACGGAACATGATGGGTTCCGTAGTCTCGTGTTGATGCAGTAATATAGTCCCGTTACTTCGTACCACTTTTAATTTTATGATAATGATAATAATTTTCATGACATATATAGCACCAGTTTGATAGAAATTTAAATTTAAATTACAGACAATAATTAATTTCAAACACATATTTTATAGATCCATAACTTTTTAACACGTATAATTCCTATCAAACTTAATAAATGTGGGGGACAATAATGAAAAATTAAAATTCCGTACATCAATTTGTGTACTAGATTACATTAGGTCACATCACATTCATGTAGCCCCACCATGTGAAGATGTTTCAACGTAACAACAAATTTGATCACCGAAAGGTCATTTGGTCCCATTATTGATCCTTTGGTTAACCCTTTGGCGCTCATGGCATATACTTACATTTTAGTAGTCCATGTTTGGTACACATTAAAATTTTCATTTACATTATTTTACTCATTTTCAATCACACATTCTTCAATAAAATAATATTTTTTATGACATCAATAACTTTTCATTTTTTTCTCAACCACACATTCTGCATCAATCTACTATTAAAATACATTCTTTCAAAATAGTGTTGCTCAAACACACACTAGAGCGACACCCTAGTCATATCATCCCCATTGGAATTTTCGATCTCATTCATTTGTAAAATAAATATCTAGAGTTATTCATTCACGTTTAATATATGCTGGAAAGTTGGTCTTGGATTATCCCCGCATAATCGAATCGAATCGACTTGCATACTTTGATATAGGTTTGAAACCATTATGTGCCAAAATACTTTACAAAAATATATCGACTTTTAGCCTATGTTTGGTAACGATTAAAATCTAAATTTAATCTAAGTTACAGTCAAGTCAACAATTCATTTCAACCACTTATTTTATGAGTCCCACAACTTTTCAAATCATACATTTTATCAACGTATATTAAAATCTAAAAAAAAAAAAATCTGATTTTAATTCCCACCAATCGTGGCGGGTTTAGACTTTAAAATCAAACTTTGTCATTTTATTTGAGTCACATACTATAGGAGCATGTTACATGCAAGATTGGATTACAGATGAACAAGATTGAACCACAAATATTTCGGGAAATCAACTTATAAAGAGAGGAAATTTTGAACTAAAATTCGAACCATTTAGTAGGACTTCTGTTTTTCCGATGAAAATATCTTAAGTCGACTTCCTCTAAAAGCTCTCCAAGAATTATTCAAATATATTTAAAAACAACTTCTTAATCTCCAAAACAGCTTTTAATGGTCTCTTTTCTACTGATTCTGGTGTATTTTTTTCGTCACTTTTGTTTTCTTTCTTCTAATGGTATTACTTTTGTTTATGTTGATTGTGCCTTTATTGTTGTTTGTGTCATTTCATTTCATCACCATTGCACGATTGCCCTTTTATTGTCGTTTCTTTTACAGCATTCATTCAACTGTTACTTTCTTGTCGTGGAAACTCTATTTTATTGACGTGGCTAAGTTCGACCTTTGACCCTTTCCCTTTTTCTGAATCAATGTGCAGGCCAGTTTTTGAAACATTAATAAGCACATCATCCCTATTGATTTGAAAGGCTTGCGAAGTAAAGAATGCAAACCTCCACAGCAGAAATAAACCATCCTCCAGAATTTAACATCACATTACTCCTGGTCAACTTTAAGGTTGTCCTTTACACAGCAGAAATAAACCATCCTCCAGAATTTAACATCACATTACTCCTGCTCAACTTTAAGGTTGTCCTTTGGATCAGATGGATCAACATATCTCCAGAAGAAACCTAAACTGCTGCCCATTATATTCATAATTACAGCTGACATTGCTGCAGGTAATGCGACCATGCCTGAGGTGAAATGGGAAGTTGCTAAAACCACTCCTAATGAAGAATTCTGCATACCAACCTGCGTAGTTCAAGAACAAAATTTACTTGTCTTTGTGAGCTTAAAAGATTGTATTAGGAAATCAAAAAGCCCGGATCCTTGCTTCGAATTCAAACAGATATCAATAAGGATATTAGAAGCCAAACTAAATTAGGAGATTAGTAAATGGTAAACAGATCTTACTTCAATGGATATTGCACGTCGTTGTGGTTCCTTAAATCCACCAAAAGCTGCAGACAGATACCTGCAAACGGACCTCAATATGGTGTACATGTAATGCAACCTATATCAGCTATGTGAACTAGAGCATGCCAATCAATTTTTATTTTTATTTTTTTTTGGGTGCATATTTCTGAAAACCACTACTATGCCGTGTACAAAGATAAGCTAGCAGCATTATAGATTGATTTTTTTTCCCCCTACAGACGGGAGAGGAAGGAACACAAGCATAGAGAAACGAATAGTTCGAGTTCAAGTGTCAAGACACCAATGCGAAGCAAACTTGCAATGGATGGAGAGGCCTATGAAGCTTATTTACTAAGTAAACGTATCATATACCCCTTCCACAGACAGGCCACAGTGAATTTATGCACAAAGATAACAAGAATACAAATTCATCAGCTTCAATTCTTGTTTTACAAATTACATGATTCAAATAATGAAAACCCAATTATAATGTGGAAGGATTCCTCCATGAGCCATAACCGTGACCTAGCACCAAATTTTTATCATTTGTTGAATAATTTCATCTAACAGCACATGTTATGGAGAGGGTACACATTAATTTATTTAAATTTAGCCTTCAACTAGCCCCTTCATGCGTAGACCGGATTCATTTTTTATTAAAGGCCTAACAAGTGTACAATTTTTATAAATGAATGGCGAAGAGACACTCGGGACCTATCTCTAATCTGATACCATATGGAAACACCTCACCTAAGAGCTTAATCTGTTAGAATGACAAGACCGATCAAAAACTTTATTTTTTAAAAGGATTTTATCCTGTACCTCTTAATGAAAAATTCGAGAATTTTTATTAAACTTGTTTACTTAAATTAGGTCTCCAAGATTACTCAATACACAAAGTATTACAACTAAAAATAGCCAGATTAATACTTCTATAGCTGACCATTTGCTGGCATGAGGTGCTCAATCTCAAAAGTTGTTACATGCACACTACATTTATTATAAATTTGGAACAAGTGAGTTGCATCCTGATCGAGAGCATGATGGAGAAAGCATTCAAGAAATTTAAGTTATAAACTGCTAGCATGCAGTCAATGATGTAAATCCGGCTAAGGTGACGATCTCAAACCAATACTATAAAAATTAAAACCCTTCACCAATACTATACGAATTTAAACACTTCAGTTCCAACAGTTTCTTATTTGATAAGAATTGTACCATAAAGAGGGCTTTGCTTTTGTTTGCAATAGCCTATTGGCTAGATCCTTCTCATTGATGCATCAAAAAAATTCTGTCAATACGAGCTGGGGGGTTGTTTTGGATGCCACATCAGGAAAAGATATTTCCACATTTCAGGTTGAAGTGGTGCCATTATAGGTACTGGCATGGAAATTTAGGAATCCCAGAGATATTTTATTTTATTTTATTTGATAGGTAGAATGCCAGAGAAAAATGAAGTCAAAGAAGCACAAATATACTTTTACAAATATAAGGAAAAGCAAAACGATAGTTTTGGCAAAAAGCACCAATGCACTATCCTTTTCAGCCTATTTCTCATTTTGTATCATAGTTTCAATTATAATATGCTATTTTTATCATGAAGAATGCAAGATTAGATTCAGATCACTAATAAAACAAACAAAAAGAAAATCTTACCCAACAAAGAAACCTGCAAAATGCAGCAACACTACTGAAAGTGCTATAACCCCCAAGTCACCAGAGAGTATTGCTTGAGCACGTTGAAGGGGAGGTAGATCAGATGCTAATGATGCACCAAAGACCGAAGACATCAGACGTACAACATTTTCTGAGAACACACTGAAAAATAAACAAAGACAACATACTGAGATGGCGAGAAAGAAAAAGGGAGTGGTGGAAACTGGAAGGTAGGGAGGGAGATTAAGGAGTGAACCAACTCTAAATTAACAGATAAAGAGCCTAAGTTACTTATGACCGTAAAGTAAAATAAGCAACTTTTTTCTTAAAAGTAAGAAAATATTGTAGCGTATCAAACCATGTTTGGAAACGAAAGTTTTACATAGAAGTAACTTTTACTTTTTTAAAAAATTTAAGCAGAATTCAAATTCAATAACTAGGACCTGCAAGCAAGCAGTGATGAAGCTAACACAGCTAGCGGCGGTGCAAATGGTGTCAACATTTTCACAGCTTTGGGGAATGTGTTCTGCAAGTAAGATCCTAGCAGAATTGGAGCAACCACCACCTATACAGAAAGTTGTGATCATGAAAAACATAAACAAAGATATAAAATTGGAGAGATGGATATAGTGATAATGTCACCTGCATGGTGCTAATGGAAAGTTGAATAGCATCCACAGGAACATAAGCTCCTGCTAGAATCTTGGTCAAAAGGGGAGTAAGAATCACGGCTCCAAGTGTGGTACATACTGTCATTACTATTGATAATGGTACATCTCCCTGAGCAATTAAGGTTACCTGTAATGGTATTAACAAAGAAAATGAATTGGAAGTTTGTGTATGTTTATTTTTAATATCTCAGAACTGGAACTACAGAATCAAATTAACGCTTTAATGGAATAGCATAGACTAAGAAAATACAGTAGCAAGAGAATGTGGTGTGCTCCATGCCTCCACTAAACCATTATCATCTAAAGTAATCCTTGTTCACAAAAAAAAAAGAAGAAGAAGAAGAAGTCAATTTCATGTGCATATAAGTTGCCCGTTATGAATTAATTTGTCTTCTTAATATAAGAATAAGAACATCCCTTTCTTATTGCGGTTCAAAGACATACGAACTCAGGTTATTACTATACAACATCAATCTCACCCTCCAGCAGAAAGAAGTTTTAGGAACATAACAAAGGTGAAAAATTCAGAAAACCAGCTATTGACAACTTGGATGAAATGAATTTACAACTTGGACTCAATGTCTTCATTGCTTAACTATGGACAGGGAAGAACATAGAAGGTCGTCCTCCATGTCCCTTAACTTGTGGTTAAGCAAATTAGTTAGCCCTTGTTTGACACCCATTTTGGAGAATTTGATTTGGAATAGTGATTGATGGAAGAATGTGTGGTTAAAAAGTAAGGAGAATTTTTGGGTTTATGTGTAATATTATTTTATTCATAGAATATGTGGTTGAAATGAAGAAAGAGAAAAAAAAATGAGAATGAGAATGAGAAAAAAATGGATGTCAAACAAGGGCTTAATAAGAAGCTGAGGACAAAAGAAGTTATTCTGTTAAGAAACTAGGCCATACCTATTCTTTTAGATAACTGGGTGATATCCCTTGACTTGTGGGTAAACAAATCAGTTAATAAGAAGCTGATGACAAAAGAAGTTATTCTGTTAAGAGACTAGGCCCTTGTCCCTACCTATTCTTTTAGATAATTGGGTGATATCAAAAAAAAAAAAAAATGGCACAAACTGCTTTTTGTCTTCATAGGAAGAGCTAGATTATATTGACTGTGATGGTTTAAGATACGAATAATGTTAAAGGTAAATTATATATACAATAAAAGTGATTGAACTAGAAACTTATTTTCACTTTGATTCGGATAAAGCCACTGAAAGGAACAGAGGGGATGGAAGTCTATTATATTCAATTAGCTTTGTGAATGCAACCCAATAAATACAGAGCACAGAGGGTAATGTATATGAAGTTAAAGTGTCATAATAGACGACTCTGAAAGGTACTGACTAACTTATTGGAAAGTCATCGAGAACCTATTGGTTATATATTGAGAGCTCTGTACATTACCCATCAAAGAATAAAAATTGAAAGCATCTTTTGAAATTGTTTTTACACTCTTTTTAGTACTTATCCAGTCAAGATTTTTGCAAATTAAGTAAAGACTGGTTTCAATTGACTCTAGGCCCCAGCTGTAACTAATCAAAATCAGCTTGCGCTCGTACAAAACCCTTTGCAGTTTGATTAGTTCACGCCATTAAAATTTAAAGTAAAAGAGAAATACCATACATGTAAAAGAAGATGACAAGAAGGGATAGATCTTACCACATTGGACGCTGTACCTCCTGGGCAACAAGCAACCAATATCAAACCTAATGAAAGAGATGGTGAGAGTCCCAAAAACTTGCTAATTATCGTTCCAAAGAATGGCATAATTGTATACTGTGCAGCACATCCAAAAAGTATCTGAGAGAAAAGAATTCACAGATATGGTGAGTTTTGGAATCCTAATCCATGATAAACTATTTCTGTAGTTTCTTTGCAGAAGCTAAATAGGTTACCACATGCGTGAATTCAACTAGCCATGTCAACGAGTCGAGCCGAACCAAAACTCGAAGCTCAGGCTCGGCTAGAGTAAAAAAGTTTCGAGCTTTTTTTGGCTCGAGCCGAGAAAAGGCTCGGCCAAAAAATTGAGGCTCAGCCCGAGCTTTTCGGTTCGAACCTTAGCGGGCCGGCTCGGTTTTTTTTCCTCGTGTTAAACTGTCTACAACGTGCACGCAGTTGTCAAAATGGTTCCAAGCAAAAAATGATTTTCATGAGACTCCTCAATTCACTTTTCAAGAGTAAACGTAAAAGTTTGACTCTCAATAACAGAACTTCCAATCGATCATTTTTTGTGAAACAGTAACAGTCGATGAATATCTACTGTAAAAGTTACTAATCTGGAATTAACAGGAAGAAGAGTAGATAACATCCATGGCTGCTGGGGTGAGTATTCTTAAACAAAAGCACAAAATTAAAATAGAGTGAACAATGTAAAACTGCATTACAAACACCTCTGTCATTGAAGAATATGCTACTTGGAGTCTTGGCATTACTCTAAAATAAGTCGTGACAGACAAAGTGATCCTAAACAAGGTAATGAATACTTTGTAAGACTGTTTAAACATGAATATTTCAGATTTGCAAGTTTGGAATATAACCAAATCCCAATTCTTACAAGCACATCTCTACCATAACATTGCAATTTAGAACTTTCAATGAATAAATTTTGTTGGGAAACAAATTGGCAATCTCCAGATAATTTCTTAAAAATGGAATCAACTCAAAATCAGTTAATTTTTAGATGCCAACTCAATTAGCAGTGCAGTTTAGACATCTCATTCTAGTGGTTATTGGTCCAAGAAACTAATACTACTTCAAACTACTCCAGAGAATTAAACCAAATCATGCTCCAGTATTGTCTATGGATTTAGAAAAAATAATGACATGCCACTAAAGCATTGATAACGGATCGAAACATTAATCAAGCACACAATTTCAAGTTTCAAAATCAAAGTCAGACAAAAGTGGCCTTATGATAACTCACAGAAAGAGGCCTTCGCATGAACACATTGATCAAGTCTTTGAGCTCCAAGGTAATACCCATAGTCAACATAATGAACCCAAGTATCAAACTATAAGAAGTGGGCCCAGCCTTCACCAACCAAGAGAAAGTGGAAGGTCTTAAGCAAGCAATGGCCCCTCCAACAGTCACATAAAGAGGATACAAGCTTGCTGCAGTGGCCAACCAACTTTCCCATCTGGGTTTTGCTGGAGTCGAAGCTAATTGTTCAGAATTTCCATGTAAATAACAGTAAATGGGAAATCTTGAATTTGAAATCTTTAGCCTAGCGGAAATGCTAGTAGGGTTGGCGGGTTTCGAGAGTGGGTTTCTTTGGTGGGGGTGGGAAATGGAAGGAGTGAACCAGCTGCATAGAGAAATAGACATGGCTGATTACTGGTTTCATACAATTTTGTTTGCAGCTTTTGTATATCTTTTTTCTTGATTTACTGTGAGAAATGAGAGGATAGGGATTCTCGAAAAATTTGGGGGAAATGAACCGAGGCTAACTTTGACCATTAAATGTAAATTTTATGGGACCCATATGAACCAATTAATTGGTATTAAGCACCACTTTACATAGTAATTATATGAAAATAAATAATGAACTCACTTAAATATAAGGGTAATTGACGCAAAACGTCTTTATCTTTGTCCATTTTTGTGCAAAACGTTTATACCTTTCATTTTTTGGCGTAGAATGTCCCTACCTTTCACATTTTTGGCGCAAAATGTCTTTTTGACCAAGTTTTAATATAAAATGATCAATATACCCTCATATATAAAAAGAAAATAAAAGAAAATCAAGAATAAATTGCGATCTTACTCGTAAACTTTTTAAAAAATGCAAATCAATCCAAAACTTATAAAAATATTAAAAAGAACAAAACCCATGGCTGGAATCCACCCACAACTCGCCTGGCCGGAATCCACCACTGGTCGACTCCCCTCATCAAGTCGAAGCTACCTATGCAAACAATTTCGTCCAACAACCACCAATTTGCCTTCAAGTGTCAGGACAGTCGCGACAGCGCACTAACAAAGTGCGACTTCTAGTTCAGGTGAGGCGACCCACGGTAGCGGACCACTTGGGCTGGGTGCTCCATCACCTGGCGCACCTAGACCAACCATGGGTCCCCTTCAATTTGGCTGGAATCATCTTCATTTTTTGTCTGAACAAGCGAACTCGCGAGTGCAGCCGACTCCGTCTTTGCAGGCAAATTGGTGGTTGTTGGTTGCTTGTTAGAGGAAATTGTTTACATAGGTAACTTCGACTTGATGAGGGAAGTCAACCGGTGGTGGATTCCGGCTGGTTGGGCGGTCGGACGGCGAGTTGTGGGTGGATTCTAGTCATGGGTTTTGTTCTTTTTAATATTTTTATAAGTTTTGGACTGATTTGTATTTTTTAGAAAGTTTAGGAGTAAATTGCAATTTATTCTTGATTTTTCTTTTCTTTTCTTTTTTTATTTATATATGAGGGCATATTGATCATTTTACATTGAAAATTGGTCAAAATGACGTTTTGCGCCAAAAATGTGAAAGGTATGGACGTTCTGCGCCAAAAAAATAAAAGGTATGAACGTTTTGCACAAAAACTGACAAAGTTGGGGACGTTTTGCGCCAATTATCCTAAATATAATATTATTTTATTTAATTGAATCGAATCGAATCGAATCTATTAAATATGACAATCAAATAGTGCTCCAACAACACTGATACTAAATAACCTTATTCAATTAATTGGGCACTTGTAAAATGAGATTCTATTTATTTTAAATTACATTGTTTGAAACCCATTTTAAGTAGAAAAGAATTTTTGGAATAGTGATTGATGTAAGAATGTGTGGTGAAAAAGTGATGAAATTTTTTTGATTTGTGTGTAATATTATTTTATTAA
>CAIGRF010020124.1:0-14295 GCA_903798235.1 Fraxinus ornus
CATACGTGATTGAGTTGAATAAGGAAACAAAATATCTCGCACACAGAACATACCATGCGATCGCATGATAGTCCACCATGCGATCGGATAGGCCAACTAAATTGCTCCAAAATGTTCCTATTGAAAGCTGGGTGACCGCATGGTGTGTCTACCATGCGGTCGAATGGTAGAGTTACTTTTTCCTCTAGTGCTATTTGGTCCCCAACTTTCTTTTCACACATTGTTTTATCTTCCTCCTACTTCTATCCATCTATGTTATTAACAATTAGATCCTTAGTGAGATTCCAGGCTTGATTCACATTTGGGTCAACTTTTGAGTAATTGCACTTTAATTCCTAAACTTTCATTTTCTTTCATTTTGGTCCTTTTCACCCTTTTTCGCCTACATCTCATTCCTTCCATCAACGTAGTCCTACAAACACATATTATATCGAATTAAGCCATATTCAAGCATTTATATCAACAATCAATTATGTTTTGTAGCATAATTAAGTGCGCAAAACGTACTTTGATGGTAGGAATAGCTGAGTTATAATGCTATTTTCCCCCAAAAGTATTGTTGCACATAATATCCATACCTAGTGCCAAAAGGGGGTGGGGATTAGGATTGTGTGTACAGAGCTTTTGACTACAAGTGTAGTGTTTGATTTTCATGTCTCTAAGTTAAATTTGTGTATAGTGTAAATTTTTGCCAATGCATTGTTTTGGCTATGAATTCCCATGTAGAGTTCGTTGTGTCATTTATATTCTTAAAGTGAAAACAAAAACAATATTTAAACTTGGCTAGGAAATGTATCCGGAAAGGAAATGTATGATTTATTGGGCCACTCCCTTCAAAATATATTCATCTGATTTAAATTTATTAATTGGAGAAACCATCTTAAAGATAAATACGGTATCTTTAACAGTTCAATTTTATTTTCTTACTTCATAAATTTACCTAGTTTTAATACAACAATTGGTTTTATTTCTGATTCTTAGGGCACCACTGGACCATAAATGATGCTTGACTTCTTACTATATAGGATAGAATTATAGCTTTCTTTCAACAACCTTATTCATCAGACTGCATTCTCGTGGAAGCAAAATATTAGGTATGATATTTAGTGAGACTTCATCTAATCTATTTTCCTTACAATATGAATCTTATGCTAACAAACACATTTGTGTGTGTTGCCAATTACCAAGTTACTTCACAATTTGAATTGTTGCTGTTTAAAGTTTGATAGTATCATAATGGACAAAGAATGGCTGCAATTATCAAGGTTATTGTCTGAAATTAAATCTCATAAATCTAGTTACAAAATTTAAACAATAATGTAAAATGATCTTAAAATTGTACACATAGATTTTCATAACAATACAGAGATGGAGCATGGAAATTTGTTGTACTAGCTCGTGAAAATCTAAATTTGGAAATGATAGGATGCCTTTGTATTAAGTGTAGGAATTTAAAGTATCACAATTTTGAAACAGCTTATGAACATCTTTTTATTCAAGGTATGGATCCTATATACGCTGTTTGGATATTTCATGAAAAACGGACAATTTATCTAATTTGGTCGATGTAGAAATGCCTGAGTCACGTAGGATGTTTAGAGACTTCTATGCACAACATGATATAGATCCTAAAAATCCTCATGATGGAAGAGAGGAAGAGATTCAATCGTTTAGTTGGTGAAGCGAAAACTCCTTTGTATCCTAGTTGTATGGCGTTTACGAAGATGTAAGCTTCGGTTGCTATGTTTAAAGATAAAGATACACATGGTTTATCAGATAGGGGTTTCGATGAACTCATAAATCTTGTTTGGGACATGCTTCTGGAGAGTAATACAATTCCTAACTCATTTTTTGAGATGAAAAAACCTGTCGATACATTTGATCTTGGCTATGAGAAGATACATGCTTGCTCGAATAATTGTTGTCTATATAGAATGAGCTTAAACATGCTAAATTATATCCAGAATGTGATTACACAAGATGGAAAGTCAACCAACGGACTAAGAAAATTCATAAAAAAATTCTAGCCAAAGTCTTGCGTTATTTCCCTACAATACCAAGACTTAAGAAGATATCTGGAATAGATGTGATGGGAACACAACTTAGATGACACTCAAATAATAAGAGTTCAGATGGTAAAATGAGGCATCTAGTTGATTCATTGGGGGTGGGAAATGATAAATAGAAGGTGACACATTTTACGTCAGATCTTTGAAATATTAGATTAGGTTTTGTTACTGATGGATTCAATCCTTTCAAAGATCTTAGCTCTAAATATAATTGTTGGCAAGTAATTTTAACTATATATAACTCGCCTCCCTCATTATGCATGTCGAAGGAAAGTTTGATGTTGAGTTTATTTATCCCGAGACCAAAACAGCCATGTAATGACATAGATGTTTATTTGGTACCACTTATATACGACTTAATATTGTTATGGAGTGATGGGGTTGAGATGTATGATGCAGTTACAAAGTCTACATTTAACTTAAAATCTATTTTGATGTAGACAATACATGANCATGTTCACTATGGTTGTCTCGTGGTAGGAAGTTTGCACACATGGGACATAGAAGATTTCTCACATTGAGTCATCCATTTCGCATGAAAAGGAATCGGTTTAATTGATATATTGAAAATGACATTAGACCTAAGATAAAAAAAATGGTGAAGAAGATTCTAATGATGTTGATAAAATTACAAATGATTGGGGAAAAATGGTAAGAGAAAGAAGAAGAAGAATACAACTCAATCTAATGTAACGTGAAAGAAAAAAGTCAATATTTTTCATGCTACCATATTGGAAGATAACACTAGTAATATTTTTTTCTTATTTATTTTATGTTCCTAATTACCTGTAGTATATCATGACACAATTGATGTTTGATTTGCAAACTTTACTTGTACATCATAATTTGGATGTGATGTACTCGGAGAAGAATATTTGTGAGAGAATCATTAGTACACTTCTGAATGTGAAAGGAAAATCTAAAGATGACATTAACTCTCATAAGGACTTGGAAGCTATGAACTTTAGGCATGATTTACATCCTGCGAGTAGAGGAAATAAATTCCACTTACCTGTTACTCTTCACATTTTATCGAAAGCTGAAAAACAAATGTTTAGGAAAAGACTTTCTAACTTGAGATTGCCCGATGGCTATGGTTTTAATATTGGAAATTGCAATGTATGATAGTTGGACTCAAGCCTCATGATTGTCATATTCTAATGCGACATTTACTATCTGTTGTATTGAGAGGACTTCTATCTAAAGGACCAAGGAACTCCATTTCTAAATTCTGTTCATTTTTCAATGAAATATCTCAAGGAATTGTAGAGGAATAAGGTTGAAAGTTTAGAAGATGATGCTTTTGACACTTTGTGCATGTTGGAAAAGTATTTTTCGCCTTACTTTTTTTGATATAATGATTCATTTAACAATCTATATTGGAAGAAAAGTTCATCTATGTGGACCAGTTTAATATCGTTGGATGTACCCATTTAAGAGGTAGTACTCCTTGGGTTATTCCCAGAATTAAATCCACTATCAAATTGGTTTTATATTTTATCAAATTGTTGAAAAATGTGTAGGTATATGAAAGTGTTGAAAGGGTAAGTTATGAACATGCATGACTTAAAGGGTGCATAGTTGAACAATATATTCTTGAAAAAAATACGATGTTTTGTAATAAATACACAAAACAATCATCTGAAATAGGCTCTAAGTCTGGACGGAATGAAGAATATGAGAGTGACTTCTTTGTTGTAGGGCGTACAATTTCAAAAGGGAAGTCACTTGTACTATCTCATGAGATGTTGAAAGTTGCCCATCGCTATGTGTTGCTAAATATTACAGAAGTGGCTCCATACATACAATATATATGTGAATTATCTACTTTGTTAGATTTTAAATTCTTCGGCCATATTAATTTTTTGATATATTGTTTTTCACTTAGGATGCATATGGTTGAACTCAAGAGTTCTCACAAATGACTTGAAACATAAGAAACACATCGACACTTTTGCTGTGTAGTTGGATGATAAGGTTGAAATATATATATATATATATATATATATATATATAAAAGATTAATGGATTAATTAGGTTTAATTGTTTTAGTTACTTTAAACCCTTTACATTTCCTTCATATTATAACCATACACATTCCTAGGACGTTATTNAATGTTTCAATTACTTTAAAGTGGCTTGCACATGGTCCTAGATGCCAAACCATGTCATATTCTAATTTGTTAATAAATGTTCTTCGGTTTCACACTAAAGATGAAGAAAATTCTTGGAAAAACCAATGGTAGTTTAGTTGAAGCAACAACCATTTGTAGATCTAGTGCAAAAAATAATGCACAGGTCGTTGGGAAAGTTCTTTATATTGGTATGTTGCTTTGCAAGCATCAAAAAGAAAATTTCACGAATTACATATGGAATAAGATACTACTTATGAGGTAACTACTCCATTAGCTATAAACACACCTTAAAGACAATCGTGAGGAGGATGAGAATTTTGCAAGGATAGATGTCGAAGTCATATTATGTGATTCATAGATTAACTAGTTTGGTAAATGTCGTTATAGTAGAAAAGTGTATGATCATGATTTTAGGATTGAATCAACTATGTTCAACTTTTCTCTTAGTGTAAACCAATTCATTAGCTCAAAATGCGAAACATGAGTATAGTGCACCATAAATATCGAGTTTTACATCAACACGTATCAATCAGCTCAACATGTAATATCTCCGCAATTTAAGTCTAACACATATATCCAATATATACATCACTGCCGACAAGATTATTTACCCCACACAAACACACATAAGGATTAAAAGATTAAATTTTTTTATGTATTTTTTTAACACACGACAATCACGCAAATCAGTAAATTATGCACACTCAATGATCATACACGAATTCAGCCACCCCAACCTAACATGTTCATTGCCCTCAATGTACAAAAACAGAATAATAAAAAGAAAAAAGTAGGGTAGAGAGGGAATGTGGGTACTCCCCTGGTCAATCAGAAGGCGGTTGTGGAAAAGGTATGTAATCATCGAAACCCAAGGGGGTTGGAGAAAATGGAGAAGGGTGTGGAGGTAGGTGTGTAAGAATATCTCGTAACAGAACAGACTGTTGGCCCATCTCGCTCAGGATGTCGTTTACCATAGAATAACTCTTATCAAGTCGTCCATGCATACCCCTCATCATGTCATAGGAACGATCAACCCAGATACTAAGCTCATCAAGCCGGCCGACATAACGATCCATTCTCTCGGAAAATAAATCGACCCTCCTACGTGCACTAGACGCATCCTCCCTCACCAGCATCATATGGTCATGTATAGTATTGGTACAGGTATCTACGTGACCAAATCTCACATCCAAGGACCCCATCATCTACTTTATTCGTAGCATGCCCTGGATGGTTTTAGTTGATCCTGCAAGTAACTGTCGCAAGAGTGGTGTATCGGCGATAGGGTTAGGCTGTGGTAGCGGTGTGCCTCCCGGTAGCTGCTGCTGCTATTGATAGCCCTGTCTGCTTGCAAGGATATGTTGCCATGAATTTTCAGCGGATGTACGATTGATAGTTGGGTGGAGCCGACTGCTCCGCGAGGAGGAGTCGTACCCCCGAGGATAAACATATCCCACTGATAAGACTGGGAAAAATCATCTTCTGACGTGCTTGTGGTGCTAAACTAGACTCAACAATTTGATTGTAGGTGAATGTTCCCAAATCAATCTTAAAACCCCATGCCAAGTGGAAGAGAAGTCTCGCTTTGGCAAAGTTGAAAGTAGACATATGCGAGGAAGACTCAATATTGTGGCAGATAAATTTCATCAGCATTGTCAATGATAGAGTCAACCGGTTGTATTCAAACTCTTCTCCTACTTCGCCATGTTCGCCATAGAGCATTTGAACTACCAGGGCCATATCCTACTCTAGAGGTATCGGGACGATGTTGTGCCGCGTCAAATCATAACATTCATCAACCACCTTAGGGATGAACCACCCATTTATCCCTAATCCAGGTGTAGTGCTCGTAGTCATATTCTGGATTGTTAATATGTCTATTAAAGTTTGCATAAAATTTTCGAACCAAAGTTGGATATACCTCGATGGGGATTTTCTATCACCCCTACCCACTGTGCTCTGCCAATAAGAGTAGAGATCTCATAGCCCTCGAAATTGTCCAGAACAACGTGCCTCTCTGGCCACATTTTCCTCTTCTAGAGTATCCTCTCAAAAAGCCTCTTGTGATCAGCACTAAGGAAATGCCACATTCCGCTATCGTTGACACGTGTTCATGCCGTAGTGCCAAATGTGCCAGTCATTTCTTTTCCTTTAGATGTAGAGGCTGCGCATTATCGTTTCGGCGGTATCCTGTTACAAGGCGAAGGAAACCATCAGTCCAAAGGTGAAATAAACCAAGATATTTACTATTCTTTTCCAAGGTATAATAAACCTATGTTTATCACGACACAATCATGTTCCTAGTCCGCATTCATATGACAAATATGCATTGAAATTTAGGATTATCACACACAATCGTACACTTCATAAATATATAAACAACTTATTGCCCTAATGGTTCGCAAGCATTAAAACAATATAATTAAGCATGTTTATGGAATCACAATTCAAGAATTAAACTAAAAATAACAAGTCTTGAATTAAAAACTAAAAATCAAAGAGTTTCATCATTCATCCAATACTCAAACTTAGCCTAGCATATTAATATAAGAATTACATAGAAAATAAAAGGAAGCCATTGCCTGAATCATGTAAATATGAAGAAAATCTGGAAATCTTCACTTCAAGCTTTCAAAATCGGACCCAAACGATGAATTCCTTCCTCTTCGATGTAAGTTTTCTCTCCTTTCTACTCAAAATACGCTTCTCTCCCCTCCAAAGTCACGGAATTATTTTTTATTATACCTAAAAGATTGCTCTAAAACATTACCAAAACAAAATGAGGAAAGTAGATTTTTCTCCCCGGTTTGCCTTGAAGCGCACGCCTAGTGTAACCTAGGGCTCGCGCCTTAAGGGTTTGGGCAGCCTCAGTCGAGGTTGCCTTGGTATGAGGCTCACGCTTTGCAGCTTCTTTGGGGCTAATTGCATTTTGGCCCCTAAACTTTCCACAAGCTCCCTTTTTGCATCCTTTTCTACTTTTATCCAATCTTTGCTCTTCTCTTCATGTCCAATTGAACCATTGCACTCTCGACTTTCGTTTCTCGCTCCAAGCTAACTTTCAATTATTTGCATTTTAGTCCTCATCTTCTCTTTTTGCATCCGCTATCTCCCTTTCTTGCATCATTTTCTCCAATTTCATTGTATTCATCGATGTGAACCTAAAACATAAAATAAACAACAAATTTAGCCACAATTCAATCAAAATAATAACGAATGTCCATGTTTTAACAATCTAAATAGGTGTACGAAATACACTTATCATTAGTTATTTAATATAAATATGAGCTAATTGAGTAGATACCAATATTGTTATAATTAGGAGATTATGAGAACTCTAATTAAGCAATATATAAAAACATTTTTGGTTATGGTCCCCAATAAATCAAATTATCATAGTTTCCCTTCTCCCCATCTGGAAGAGAGAAGACGGTTACATTGAGGAAATAAGGTGATTTGGTTGAGGAGGATCACAAACCACACCCATTCGTTCATGTTCATCAATACATGATCGATTGTCGTAATAATTTCGTAACAGTAAACAGTCGTTCATAATGGATCCAGGTATATAACCCGAATCTGTGAGTCCTAATATTCTGGCATGATGTAGATCATAGGCTTTGGTTATTTTAATCTAGAATGTTTGCATCTTGATTTGGTTTCGATTTTAGATATGATTTATATTTATTACAGTATTCCCTTAAACTATCGCATAAAGATAGACTTTATTTCATTTTTCTTCTATCCAAAATTATAGGCCATTTAACTAATTGAAAGAAGAAAATTTTAGATTTCTAATTTGTATCTATTTAATTTTCCTTATTATCTATAAATATAAATTCATCTTATTTCAATTAATATTTATGAAAGACCTTTTACATTGTTCAAACATATGTTGCGAGCTTCGATGTTGCCGTAGAATTGAAGAGTATAGTACCGCACAAAGCGCGTTGCAAAAGGCATCAAATGAACATTGTCTTTTCATTTTGGCAACATTTATTGAGTGTTGCTTTTAACGTTTTGTAATGTTCTTTACCTATTGCCTTTACATATTTTTGCAACGTTCATTGATTGTTGCCTTCACATATTTTGCAACATTCATTTATTGTTGCCTTTACATTTTTTGCAACATTAATTGACTGTTTGTCTTCGTGTTTTTGCATTTTTTTCTTTACTTTTTTTATGTTTTTTTTTTTAAATTCTGCGATCCATTTTTTTTCCTCTATTTTTACAGCAATTTACACAAATTGACCTAGCAAAATTAGAGATATACTCCATATGAACAGATTTTTGTCCTTATGAACAGATTTTTGGACTGGAAAAAAATAATAATTTCATTACGAAATTTGAATCCGTGCACTTAAAATATAGAACAAACTATTGATAGAGTAAACTTTTGTACATTATACATCACTTCAATCAGCGTAGTGAATTCATTTAAAGAAATCTGCTTGGAAGCACAATTGTCTTAAAAAGATGCATGCGGCAAACACCATCTGCTATAGCTAGGTCTCCAGTTATCTCCCATGGGGTGTATGTGTATCCCACTAAGCAAATTAATGACAATTCCCTACCAAAAAAAAATTAAAAATTGAAAATTTGAGACATAGACGATGTCATATCTGCAGTTGACAGAACATGACTTAACGTGATGATGGAAATCAGGAAATGCTAATAACAACAGAAAACTGAAAATAAATAAAGGATTGAAATAATTCTTATAAAAAGTAACAAAATTTGAGAAGCATGTATAAAAAATTCAGAGAGGCAGTGTATCTATATTATCATCAAAACTAACATTATGAACATCTACCCAAGTACAGTATGTTATGTTTTCACAACTAGGCATATAGGATCATACATTACAAAGATCCCGTTTGCTTTTGAGTACTAGATGACATATTCTTTCCTTAAATTTTGGCAAACCCTTGAACCTAACAACTGAACCTGTTATATATGATTTTAAGTGAGCTCCTATACTTGCCCATCCTCGATTTTAGAGCCAGCTCTTTGTATAGAACTGAAGAAACTTTCTTACTAAACTTGTAGGGATGGAGATGATCTAGTTGGTGCCCTCAAGTATGGTAATCTCTAGAATTTTGCAGGTCATATTCTTGTTATCATTTAGGGGTACTTCAAAGTTGATACTATCATATCCGTAAAAACGTTTTGCTCATGTGCTACTAGGTCTTTGGGGGCGGGAGGACCTTTGAAGCATGGATACAATAAATAAATAATATAATTTTAAGTTAATTTAAATTAACATGTCGTCAGCATATGGCTGTCCCCTTTTTTGATTAATCACGTGTCTTCGTTGTCATCCGTGTCTCTCCACGTTCTTGCTTCATTGGGATGTACTGTGCATTCTTCAAAGAATCAAATACAGCTCGACGAACCAGAAATATGGATAATAAACGAGAAAAATATTGGAAGTAGAGAAACAGAGGAGATCACGAACTTAGTTGGAAGCCTATGGAATTCTTGCTGTTTAGTAGTGCTTATTGATTTGAAGTAGTTGGTTGTCGCTATAATGCAGTGGTAATAATTGACGTTTCACTTCATTTAAGCATCAGTCGTATGTATAATTTTCTATCATAAAAATCTTTATCTGTAAAGAACAACAAAAACTTTCCTTTTAAAGATTGAAATTTTTGATTTGTGATTGAGATGTAAACTTTTTACTGTTTTGCTGCCATCCTTATCTTGAAAAGAAAATTCAGATAATTTAAGCTAATTTGATACCAACATGTCCTCAGCATATTGCAGTCCCCTTTTTTGATTCTGCCATCCTTATCTTGAAAAGAAAATTCAGCTAGATCAATTTCTGTGTTCCTGAATTCGAATTAATGCTGCATTTCCTCCAAGCACGAGCACGAGCACGAGCATGTTTTTTCTTTGCCGAAATGTCCTCTCAACCTAGAACTAATTCTATTTAGATCCTGAAAATTTTAAATGTTTCATTTATGACTGAGCTGTTACCTAGTTACCCATTTGCTGCTACTCTTATCTTGAAAGCTATTTTAACTGGAAGTTTATTGCGTTTCCGAGTTCAAAGAACTTGTATAAAAACTAATTGAGCTAGAATTCTTTTAAGTCATGCTCTTCCGTGGAACTTCGGTTGCCATTTACCCATTTTTGTAATGTTCAACTGTTCTATCTGGCGCTTTTTATCTAATCTTGTAAGAAATGTTTTTGAATTTGCATAACATATTGTAATGTAATTGAATCTGAATAAAAGTAGAATTGTTTGGTATTGGATCTTTTAATGGATTTAAAACAATGCTCTTCATATTTTGCAATATGGACCTTGATATTTTTATGCTTTAATTTTCTTTGGAAAAAGTGTTGAGATCGACTGTCTTCAGCTAATGTGTTGATGGGAGACAGACGAACAGTGAATTAAACGAAAGCCTTTGTTACGGGCCTGTGTCAGGCCTGCCACCTCATCCGCCACGTGTCAGTAGGGAGTGTTCCATACCACGTCACGTGGTGGCCGAGGTGAGTGCGCATGGGATGAATTGATTGCTTAAGACGAAGTGGTTACGTAATGGAGAAACTAAACGCACGCCCAACAGAAGAGCCAAACACATTCGCGAGCCACCGCAGATGCAAAGGCCCGCACTTCGCTTCTACAACGCTGCACCTACCTCGCCTTGCCCCAGCGAAGATCTCTTGTAGAAAGATCTTTTCAAAAGTCAAATCCCTGACTGATTGGTAGGACGTGTGGCAAAACCCAAACGGTCAAATCAACTGCCTTTGTTAGAGACAATCAATGCTAGCCAACCTATGGGAGGACGGATTGACACCTAGGATGGGATGAGTCATGAGGATCTCATAACGCGTGTTCCCTCATCGAACGGCTCTTCTCTTCCCATCCTTAGTATAAATATCCCCTCCTTGTGCCTGAGGAAGGATTCAGATCCATTTTTCTCTCCCATAACATTGCAAATTCAAGTATTATCCCCTCTTTACAATTCTAGCGCTTTATCGTTACACTTTGCACCAACCACTTTTCGGTGAGTCTTCCACTGTCGTTGAATCATCTCCGGTTGGACCTTCAACTGACTTGACCGTTGGAGTGCTCGCGTTCACTCCCAACCCCTCCGAGAAAGGCCATGGGTGACTAACGGCTTACTGCATGTGCAGGAAAAAGTTGACTCGAAAATTTGTTCTGTTGGCCACGTGTCGGAGCCTTTTTTCGAGGTCAACAGTCTTCATTAACTTCAAACTAAAAGAAGCCTAAAGAAACTTGTGTATGAGTACTGTATGCAGTTATTGATTATTTAACATCAAATTCTCCTAATTACAGCTAGCTGGAGCATCACTAAAGTTGATCTCCTGGCTGATTCCCGAGCACGTTCAGAGACAAGCTAGTTGGAGTTTTTCGCATCCTATTGGGACGTGATTATTGCTACAATATATTGTATCGTGTTGGTGTTAATGGTTCTGTAGCAAGCGAAAGGCTCTTCGTAGTATGATCGAGTGTTTTTGCCATATTATGTGGTTTTGACGCCCCAAAAATATGTTAGCATGTAAAATGGTTGTTCATTAAATTTGAAAGTTGGCATGTATAGTATGTTCGCTGAGTAAAACGAGTTTTCAACGCTTTTGTATATTCTTTTTGGTGGAAATGTAGTGCAAATGATTGTGTTATGTTAAAACTGAGCATATTTTGTTATGGAACAGAAGATTCTAGGGGTTTCATGTAGTATTTGTTCTTTTCAGTTCTTTAATGTTGTTTATATTGTGATAGGTTGTAGCTAAAAGTCCTGCCAAACTTATACCCTATTTTTGACAAAGCTTTTCAAGATTATAAGCCGGTTGATTACATGAAATATGTGGTTTAAAAGTGTATCAAAGTTGTGAGTTCAATAAACCATGTGATAAAAAATGAAGTTTGATCAGCTTATCAACTCTCTCTTAAAAGAGAGGCTTTGAGGATTACTATTCATTTGTGATTTTACCTCACACATCACTGTTCCATATGTAGAAAAATAATAATTAGAATACTAATCGTATTTATTGACTTCAATTCTAAGATAAGAGGAATGATAATGATAACACAACAGTCATTCCCTTCATATCTAGCCATCTTTGTTGACTAATTGGTATATATTTTCTTCAATGGTCAATTGTATTTGATATTATTCTCTTCTCCATGCATGTATGGGAGAAGTAAACCAACAAAAGAGGAACCAAAATCTTTATTTCACTTCGAGACCATGGTACAGTAAAAGTAGTAGACTCTCTCGACAAATTGCGACAACCAATTTCATGATGTCACACTCCTCCATTGTTCGTAGTCTCCGGCTGAATTTTTATTTTCTGACTTTTCACTCTTTCTCTCTCATGGCACTGTAAAGTGGCGAAACGATCTCCATCGGGTAAGGTTCCATATTGTAATGGTGATATCATTTCTCGTGTTTGATATTTGTCATTTGTTAGTTCGAACAGGAAGATTTCTATCTGAAATGGTTTGGCGTTGTTAATAATAACTCAAGGTTTTCGATAGGGATTTTTTATTTGTAATTTGGTGTTTCTGAGCAGAATAAGGCCATGATAAATATGAGAAAGATGGGTTTATCCATAGGGTAAGGTTCCATATTGTTTTGGTGATATTATTTCTCATTTTTTTTTTTTTTACTTCGAACAGCTTTGTGGAATGGAATATGTAATTATTGAAGATTTTTATCTGAAATGGTTTGGTATTGTTAATAATTCAAGGTTTTCAATTGGAATTTTTTATTTGTCATGTGGTGTTTCTAATCAGGATGAATATGAGAAAGATGGGTTTATAGTGGATGATGTGGTGGATGAAGAAAAAGATGAGGAATACGATAGAGCTGACAATGGCGAGGAGAGGCAGAAGAACTAAAATCACGAGTTGCCGCACCGTGAAGTGGCTAAAATATCAAGATCTCTAATCCCTTTTATTTGCTCTATGTTGTCTAACTTGGTGGAGATAGGAGACTTGGGACATTGGGCTGCAGTGTATCATGGGGTGTAATAGAAGGAAAGGAAATGCAGGGAAATTGTAAACATGCTATCATATATCTTGACATTAATTTTTGGAAGCAAGTCTTTAAAATTGTGTATCCTCTCATGAGTATTAGACGTATTAGATTAGGTGAGTGAATTCTCATTACATGTCTACACCTTCTTTGCGGTTTATTAAAGGAATTCACATTTTTTCATTTGTATATGTGATGCAGGCACTTCCATTTTTTTAGCTTTAAGATTGTATCAACATATAAAAGATAGACTTGTGTATAACAATTGAAATGCGAGATAGAAATAATTTTGCCGTAGATTATTGTTGGCACGTAAAAAAAAAAAATTATACTCCGCACAGTGCGGAGCAATGCTCCACACGATGTGGAGTAGTGCTCCGCAATGTGCGGAGACTTACTCCGCACAGTGCAGAGTCTTGATTTTTTTTTTAATTTATAAGTCTCGTGCTTCATTTCATACATATTTCTTTAACCCCGGCAAATTCAATCGACTACTTTAATCACGAGCTTCATCAAAAATTGACACGGGTAGTGGTTGTTGTGTGTGCTATGGTACGACTGAAGGTGGAGAGTCAAACTCGTGTGCTGTGATTTTTTTGCCATCTTCAATTTTTTGGGTCTATGTCTATGTCTTTGTATTTCATTTAATTTGTGTATTTCATTTGATTGATTTTATTTTTGTTGTTGATGCGACCCATTCTCTGCAAATTGTCTTACTCATTCCTTTACCAGATTGTAATCAAATCAATCAAGATTGATTGATAGATCAGCAAGATTACGAAACCCTAGGATCATTGGCGAGTAATCAACTCAACCTTGCCTCTATTAGATGGTGAGTGATTTTTTCTTTACTTGGTACTGTTGACATTTGGATTTTTCAGAGTACTGCGGAGGCCGACACGCTTCTTGGGATTCAGGTTAGGACCACTGATTCGAAAAAGGATCATCAACCTGCTTCTCCAAATACTTCGGAGGTAATTTTCATTTAGGTTTATGAATGCAATTTTAAAGATTAGTAATTTTATTTTTGTTAGTTGAAATGACCTTTGGTTGATTTTAGTTTACTGAATTATTTTATAAATT
>CAIGRF010020142.1:0-17480 GCA_903798235.1 Fraxinus ornus
GGTGAAGAAAGGTGGCGGCGCCAGGGTTTCCCTTCGTTTTCTTCTTCTTTCTTCTTTCTTTCCATTTTCTTCTTTTTTCCCCTTCTTTCTCCCTCTGTATTGGTTAGGGTTATGTTTTTATAAAATGAAAATGGATTCATATAGTGCTACATAATGCTCCATTAAGTCAAAATTGTAATTAGATCCCTCATTTTTTTTATATAATAATTAGTAATCCCATAATCGAAACTAAACCCCAGAATTATATTTTATTCATCTTAACCATCTATTCAATGTGTATTTCCTTCTTTGTGAGTAATTGATTTTGACCTATTCAAAATAATATCTTGAATTAGTGAAAAAATTGAAATTTAAAAGACGTGAAATTTAGACTCTTTTTAGTCATATCCCCATATCGTATTTTAGAAAATAAAAGATTCGACACTTAAATACGTTCAAGTACCCGATAACCGTACCCGAGTC
This sequence comes from Fraxinus ornus, assembly GCA_903798235.1. Lineage (NCBI taxonomy): Eukaryota > Viridiplantae > Streptophyta > Magnoliopsida > Lamiales > Oleaceae > Fraxinus > Fraxinus ornus. The sequence goes on from CAIGRF010020142.1 coordinate 463, forward strand.
CGAATATCATATGTTGTATTTTCTAGATTGCATATATAGGTTGTTGTAAAGGGGTTTTGCTTCATGTTGTCGTATGCCTCTTATTGTGGTCTATGTTGTGATAAGTTAATAGAATAAACTAATCTTCTATGTGGAAGTAGTACTTCCGAATTTATATTTCTTGTAATGTTCTTATGTAATGGGAGTAGCACTCTCATATTTAGATTTTCTGCAAAATTCTCTGATGTTGGATGCTATGAGGAGAATTATAGGAGAAGAGGAAAGTGGAGAGAATAGGAGAAATGATAGAGAAATAGAAAAAGAAGAAGAGGGTGAGGGTGAAGGGAAGAGACAAATTGGAGAATAAATATATCATTTTTTATTCATTCAAAGTCTCCCAACTTGAGGTTGATGATATTCACAAAACAAAATACATAAATTCTCAGTTGAAAACCAAGAAAATGGGACATGGTGGTGTCAATGCTTCAGCTAAATCTAACAATACATTTGTCTTTGGTGCAAGGCCAACCATTAGTGCCGCTGAATATACCTGTCTGAAAAATGAATCCATGGAATACAAATTTTAGAATCAGATCTCAGTATTCCAATGGTTATGCACAAGTCTTTCTATCAGAATCATATGTTCACACAATATTAATGCTAAAAAATGGAGGAAAAAATAATATAAGTGCCTACATAATCACTAACTCTAGAATAAAAAATTTGTCAAGTTTTATTGCTGAAGTTTTACCATGGCCATCGAAATACTACATTGTTAAGTAAACTTCAAATTTAGCAAGAAACCATTAGTTTGGAGATAATATATTTTTTCATCTATTTATTTGTTTATTGTTTTTATGCAAATGATTTGCCGCTTCGAAATGGAGATTGACCTGTCCAGTTAGGTCATTGGGGGGGGGGAGGGGGGCGCCCCTCATGAGGGTTCGAGGGTGTATGTAATGATGTTGTGTCTTTTAATGGGGATAGATCGGTTTTTTGGCTTTTTTTTATTATTATGAATTCAAACATAAAAATTGTAAACATTAATATATAATAGAATTGAATGTTTTCTAATGAAATATTCATTTTTTGGCAAAAAATATAAAGAAATCAGTATAATTTCAGAAATATAAAAGTATTTTTTTCTAACAAAACGCAGCGTGGAGTCACACTTCGCGAAGTGCCGCGTTGTGTAGAATCACACAGCGCGGAGTATTCACTCCACACTTCGCACAGTGCGGAGTGTGACTCTGTACTTTTAAAAAAAAAAAAGTCGACAGACACGGTATTCGTCCGTGTCCGCACGCTTGCCCGTGTCGTGGAGACACGGACACGGCGCCCACCCATGTCTGCACATTGCGCGGACAATTTTTTTAAACAATGTTAACAATTAAGATGTTTCAATTCATACTTTTGCCCGCTTATGAATTAAACAATATTTCGAAAGTTGTCCTATTCGATCATCTTGCTCGTGTTCCGTGAACAATCATTTTCTTATGACTATCATTCTAAATATATGAATTTATAAACGAGGAGAATAATAAATACCTAACTATTCGAAGTACATGGACTTATGGGTATGATACAAAACGCACAAAACTGGAGGATTGGAGGATTGAAAAATGGGAAAATAAATAGTAGTATCTCATTGACTACCATTGCATCGAGAATATCTACAAACTGCCCTTTTTTATATAGTTGTGATGATTTATACAGTAGTGAAAATTGATTTTTATCTTAACCAAATTGGACTTACAGTTTAGTTATCAGCTCAAATAGGAAGTATAATATATGGAATGTATATACAAAATCCCAGTCAGTTTAATTCCCAATTTAATTCTGTGAATAATAATAGTAATTGAAAATCAAAACCCTATTGGGTTTTTTGTAAGAGCAATTCGCCGCCAGGATGATTTTCTAGTATATAACTTGAAACAAAAAAAATTATAATCATCTCTCTGCTCCGTTGCGCCCTGTCACTCACTTCTCTGCTTACTTAGAATTATTTTTTCGTTTTCCTTTATCTATTTTATTGAAATTCAATGGGAAAAGGGGAGGATCTTTTGCTAAGAATGATTTTTTTTTTTTGTTTTGTTTTGTTTACGGTACAAGGGTTATATGAACGAATTTAAATTAATTTTTGTGGTTGATCCTTGAGGTTTGAGGTTGAAACTTTAAATTTTAGGTTTTTCATATTATTTTTCTTGGCTTTATAATGTTTTGGATTAATAAAATCAAGGTATTTATTACATTTTTTGGTGTTGGTGTTAATTTGATCATTTTTTCGTTGAATGAGTGTGAATAATTGTGGGTTTTGGGTTTGTAAAACAAAATGTTATCTGAATTGGGTAGGAGGCCGATGCTCAGAAACAATGAAAAATCTTTTGGAGATGAGTTGATTAATGATATAGGTTTGGTGCTTCATGAACAGCGGCGCCAGGAGGTTGATGATCTCGAGAAGGAGCTGAATTTGTACAGGAGCGGGTCAGCTCCACCTACTGTGGAGGGTTCACTGAATGCTGTGGGTGGGTTGTTCAACCACGGTATTGGTGGCGGAAACAGCGGTGGCTCAGGCTTTGCTGAGTTTGTTAGGAGCAAGAATGGGAATGGGTTTATGTCTGATAAAGATCTTAGGTCTGATCCTGCGTATTCCTCTTACTATTACTCGAACATCAATCTAAACCCCAGGCTACCGCCCCCTTTAACCTCTAGGGAGGATTGGCGGTTTGCACAGAGGCTGCAAGGAGGGAATTCTGCAATCGGGGATAGGAGGAAGGTGATTCAGAGTGATAATGGTGGTGGAGGGACATCTCTGTTTTCAATGTCACCAGGGTTCAATCCGAAGAAACAAGAGCCTGATAATCAGGCTGATAAAGTGGAGGGTTCTGTGGAGTGGGGTGGTGACGGACTCATTGGTTTGCCTGGACTAGGTCTAGGCAATAAACAGAAGAGTCTAGCTGAAATATTTCAGGTGAATAAGTTGGACAAATTTGCTTTGATTTATTAAAAACAAAAAAATTGTTCATTGGATATATTCTTTCTTCTCCAGAGAATGCAATTTATGAAAAAAATTGTTCATTGGATACATTCTTTCTTCTCTGGAGAATGCGACACAGTGCTTGATGTTGAAGATCGCCGACCTTTTCTATCTTACATATACTGATTATGCTAATTTTGAAAATACATGACTCTATAATCGTTCTTCGGCTTTGTTCTTCTCCATGTTCAATGTCATTTATGGACCTGAATGTTCAAGTTTGTATGTTTACAGATAAGTTTATCCTTTCTATGCCTGTACCGAACTTCCTATTGGCAATTTTGATATATATCCATTTTGTTGGATTATTTACATGAGATGTTTATTTATATGAAAATCTGCCTCCCTTTCCTTCACCGGGCTGCATGCAGTAGTTTGCTATATCGTGGAGACGTATTTTACTATGAAAATTTAATTTTCTATATTACTTCCATTGACGGAGTGTAATTTATTGAAGGTATATCTTTGTTTCAATTATTACTTATGGAATAATAGAAGTTTTGATTGCACTGTAAAATTAATAAAGGATCCCATTTCTCACGTTATTTCATTACTATCTTTGCCCTGCGACTCCAATATAATTGCTGTGTGAAAGTAGAGATACAAATTTTCTTAAATCCTTGATCATCTTATGATTTTGATTAAAAATAGTATATCTGAATTTGTGGAACCAGTATTGCTGCAATACGCTAGTGACCTAGAGTGGTTCTCAATGGCGACATTTACATTATCAAATTTGTAAACGTGCAAATCCTGATCGTAATAATTTTTTTCCACTTATGTGGTCCCATCAATCCCGAAAATTCCCATAATGTAACCTGATCTTAGCCCTTGTTTGGTGTATATTAAAATCAGATTTTTAATAGATTTTGATAAAAGTTGATGAAATGTATGGTTGAGAATTTGTATGTCCCACGAAATGTGTGGTTAAATTAATTGTTTACTTTTACTTGAGATTTTAATTTGATTTTAATCCAAACCAAATAGGGGCTTAATGTCTTAATTTGCACGCTTCATGGTTAAAATCATCGATCCGGATTGTTGTAATCATCTTTTTAATCCTTTCAAGCTGATATATATATTAGGACTTGTCTTGAAACTCTGCTAATGATTAAGCAGTTAGATCTTCTGGCTTATGTATATCTTGAAAAGAAATTCAGGAATTCTTGCTTTTGATCCTTTTTCTATTGTTGTTGTGTTTTATATTGTCGTTATGGGTGAAGAGCATTATAGTAGTATTTAAGTCATTGTACCCTTTTTTTTTTTTTTTGTTCCTTTTCATGTGAATTGCTGTATGACCTAGTACCGAGAATGCTATGTTGATAGGAAGTTGCACTAGGTCGCAGTTTTGATATTATGAACTCTATTATTCCTGTAAAATAGTTTTCCTCTTCACCCTTGTGATTCATTCTCTCTCTTGACATCTGTGCAGGATGACTTGAACCGTGCTATTCCATTATCTACACATCCTTCTCTCCCAGCAAGTCGAAATGCTAATGACAATGCTGATCCTATGAGTTTGGCTGAGGTAGAGCTGGGTCATACACTTCACTATTTGACATCTGTACGCTCTGCTTCAAATACTCATATCTCATCTGCTACTGAACATGTTGGACCGCCTGCATCATATATTCATGCTACTGTACTGGGTGCTTCCTTGTCAAGAAGTTGGACTCCTGATCCTCAACATATTGCACGGGGTCCTAGTCCTTGCCCTACTCCCATTGGAGGAGGCAGGGTGAGCACTTCTGGACTGAGAAACGTTAACAGTCCCAACTCCTTCAACGGCATTTCATCTCACACAAATGAGTCTACAGATCTTGAAGCTTCTTTGTCAGGCCTGAATATTTCAAATGGTGTTATGGATGAGGAGAATCATTTGCCATCTCAGATTGAACAGGTTGTCGATGACCATAAGAATTATCTCTTCAATCTTCCGGGTGGTCAGAATATCACAAAGCATCACACATACATGAAGAAATCTGAATCTGGGCAGTTCCATATGCCTTATGTTTCCCAGTTGGCAAAAACGATGGTTTCTGAGTCTAGTGTAAGCAATGGCAGTGGCTCAGATCTTAGCAACTCCTCCCTTCCATCTGAGCTTCACAAAACTGTTCCTTCTAATAGCTCGTACCTGAAAGGATCTTCAATCTCCACAGTTAATGGTGGAAGTGGCATACTTTCTCAATATCAGCATTCACATAGTCCACATAGTCCAAATCAGCATTTATATAGTCCAAATCTATCATTTTCTAATTATGGTTTAAGTGACTATCCCACAAGTCCAACATCAAGCCAACTTGGAAATTTGAATTTGCCTCCTTTGTTTGAGAATGCCACTACTGCATCTGCTATGGCTGTAACAGGGATGGATTATATGATGTTGGGGGGGTCAAATCTAGGTGCTCTTTCCTTTGAACAGAACCTTGGTTGGATGGGAAATCAGATGTCGAGGAATGTGCTGCAGGCACCTTTTGTCGACCCTTTGTATCTTCAGTACTTGAAAGCAGCTGAGTGTGCTGCAGCACAGGTTACAGCTCTTAATGATCCTTCTGTCGATGTAAACTGCATGGGTAATTCGTACATGGACTTACTCCAGAAAGCTTATCTTGGTTCTCTGATATCTCCACATAAATCACAGTTTGGTGTGACCTTCGGTAGCAAGAATAGTTCTAGTCCTCATGGCTACTACGGAAATCCTGCATTTGCCATTGGGTTGTCATATCCTGGAAGTCCCCTGGCAAATTCTGTACTTCCAGATTCTCCTATGGGACCTGGTAGCCCCATGGGGCATGGTGAATTCAACATGATATACCCTGGGGAGATGAGAAACCTAGCTGGGGGTGTCATGGGACCTTACTTGGAGGACAGCTTTACTTCATCTCTGCTGGAGGAGTTTAAAAGTAATAAAACCAAATGCTTCGGACTTTCAGATATCGCTGGTCATGTTGTTGAGTTCAGGTATGTCTTGCTGAAATTGGCCTACCTTACCAGTTATGATTTTTGAAATATAGTTTGTTTAGTCTTTATACCCGTGTCCAGTGCGGATCAATATGGAAGCCGATTCATTCAACAAAAACTTGAGACTGCCACAACAGAAGAAAAGAACATGGTTTTTCAGGAAATTTTTCCTCATGCTCTTACTTTGATGACGGATGTGTTCGGAAATTATGTTATTCAGAAGGTATCCAAGATCTCTGGCCCTTTCTTCAGTCACTTTCACGATTAGCCCTGAGCTTTTAGAGTCTATTGGTTCATAAACTAGTGCTAAGTTTGGTCTTTTCAGTTTTTTGAACATGGAATGGCATCTCAGAGGAGAGAGTTGGCTAACGAACTTTTTGGACATGTACTTACACTAAGCCTTCAAACGTATGGTTGTCGGGTGATTCAAAAGGTAACAACTTTGCACGAAAATGCATTTGTTGACTATCTTGTATGCCTTGTTGGATTGTGCATAACTTCTGTCCGTGACATGTAGTCTGAGGATGCTATATGTATTTTCACCCTATCCTTCGCATTGTTCTGTTGATTATTTATGTTTGTAACAATGCTACACCTAATTGAAAATCTGATGCCAAATATCTTAGTGGACTTCGTTTGATAATTTAGGCAATAGAAGTTGTTGATTTAGATCAGAAGATCAAAATGGTAGAAGAACTTGATGGTCGTATCACACGTTGTGTTCGTGATCAAAATGGAAACCATGTGATACAAAAATGCATTGAATGTGTACCGAAAGAGCATATTCAGTTTATTATCTCAACATTTTTTGACCAAGTTGTGACTCTCTCCACTCATCCATATGGGTGCCGTGTGATACAGGTTAGAGAAAGTTGTTGTTGTTTGAATTTTTGAAGTTCCAGGCCAGTCGTTTTTAAGGGTCTAAATTCTGTAAACTCTTGCAATGCAACAGAGAGTACTTGAACACTGTAAGGACCCAAAAACCCAGAGCAAAGTGATGGAAGAAATTCTTGGGTCTGTAAGCATGTTGGCACAAGATCAGTATGGCAATTATGTTATTCAGGTTTGTAAGTCTTTATAGTATGGCACATTATATGCTGTCATCTTCCAACTTTATATATCTGATTATATTAAGGATCTTGTGTGGATTACTTTGAAGTGAATTTTATTTGTCAATGCTTTTGCTATTTTAAAGTTTTTTTTGAAGGTATTATGCTTGTTATTCGCAACATGATTTTTTTGCTGATATTTGAATCTTTTATTCTATATGGATGTTTCTTACTTGTTGCATTAGTAAACCCTTCATAATCAAAACGCATTACATAGGTGACTTCTACACAATTCTGTCTAATTGTTGAAACTACAACTATTTCTGAGTTTCCTTGTGATAGCATGTAGTGGAGCATGGAGAACCACACGAGCGTACTGCAATAATTCAAGAATTGGCTGGAAAGATAGTTCAAATGAGCCAGCAGAAGTTTGCCTCAAACGTTGTAGAGAAGTGTTTATCTTTTGGGGATCCAAGTGAACATCAACTCTTGGTGAACGAGATGCTTGGAACAACTGATGAGAATGAGCCTCTCCAGGTATGTTACTCTTTGCGTCAATAAATCTGCTTACTTCGAGCAATCATGTTAGGTTTGAGTTTGGCTTTGGAGTTTTCAATTTGCCTCTGAGTTGATGTTTGGCTCCGTTCTTTAACCGTTAAACTCCCACTGGTGCCCCACCACCACCATCAAACTCTGTGTTTTCTGGATATCCAAAGAAAATGTAGGGAATGGACCAGAGAATATTTTCATATGTGCAGTTCCATTCTTGTACTCCAAACTGCATTCCTTCTGATAACCATAAGAACAAACATAAAAAGGCCAATTTCCTGCTGATGGTCTAAATTCTAAAGACTTGAATTACTATGTGGAAGTTTTAGCCCTTGTTTGGTCCCCATAATTCCCAAAATACATTTTTCTCTTTCTTATTTTCAACCACACATTCTTCAATAAAATAATATTACACGTAAATCCAAAACTTTTCCTCATTTTTTAATCACGTATTCTCCATAAAAATGCTATTCCAAAATGCATTTTGGGGGGAAAATGGGGCTCAAACAAGCTCTAGACAAAATTCTAGTATCTTAAAAAAGTAGTATAAGAAGTTTGATGTTGAATTCAATCGTACGGGATGGGACTTTAAATAATGCTTAGGAATTCTTGAAATCGAAACCTGTGGTTACTACTTTGATGGCGGGTGTATAAGAAATGCCTTATTTTTTTTTTTTGGNCGAGAGAAGAGAGTTTATATAGAAGAGAAGCAGTCCAAATCAGTGGCGGAGGGAGGTGGAGTCCACTGAGATTTGAGAAAAAAATAAATAAATAAATAAATAAATATATATATATATATATATTTCTTTTTTAATTAATGGTTAGGATTTTATGAAATTGAGACCTATGGTTACTACTTTGATGGCTGGTGTAGAAGAAATGCTTCTTTTTTTGGTGTGGGTGGGGGAGAAGAGTGAAAGGATAGGGAGAGAAGAGAGTGGAGGAAAAACTCTTGTTTTGTTAGACAGAGAAAGTAGGAAGGCAATAAAGTGGAAGAGGCTCTTGTTTGGAGTGTCAAGTGAAACCAAAAAAATTATGTTAGCTGTATAATGTCATATTTTGCAACATCTTGTGTGTGTGTATATAAACATCATTAGCCAAATGAATCCAGTGAAGTCAATGTTCATTATAGTTCTGGAATTTTTTCATTATGGTGGGCAATAACTTTTTCGAATTCCTTACCACTGTCTTCTATTTTGCCCTTCATACAAGTGGGGCTGGGATGGAAAATGAATAATCCTTTTGTTTCTTTTCCTTGGTTTGTATTGCGCATCTGAGAAAGTTATGGGATGAATTTTGAATCTTGCCATTCACGTCTGTGTGGTATAACTATATAGTGACGGACTGGTGGTGGATGATATTAATGAGACAAGTGAGAATGTTCATCTAGATTGTGCATGACAAAAGTATATGCAAATTTGGGGTCCCCATTCTGTATTTTTCCTCTTGTAGGCTGTAGCCACTGTAAAATTTAGGAAATTATTGATTCTTTTCCTGAGTTATATTCTTCTCTACATGATAGCTTATTTTCTTCCTATTTTAACCTTTTTTTTGCTTCCAGGCTATGATGAAAGATCAATTTGCTAATTACGTTGTACAGAAAGTACTTGAAACTTGTAGCGATCAGCAGCGTGAACTGATCTTGTCAAGAATAAAAGTTCATTTGACTGCACTGAAGAAGTACACGTATGGGAAGCATATTGTAGCTCGAGTAGAGAAACTTGTTGCTGCTGGGGGTAAGCAATTGTTGTCTTGTTATTAATTTGGCATTGTTTTTTTCACGAGCACTTTGTTGTTTCATCTTATGTTGAACCACTGAATTCCTTCTTCTCACTCCAAGGAACTGATATACTTAACAAGAGAGAGTCTCTTAGAGTACTTTGTGAAAGGCGAAATCTTTTCCATTCGTAACAGCTAAGAAGCACCTACACGTGTAATCTTTCAGAGAAGTAGGATATAGACACGTTGGAACATGTTTACAGAAAAATATGCCAGAAATTGTATTGGAATTTTTGTTTAATATGAAAAGAAAAAACTCAATTTAAACACCCTTTCACGTCCAATTTATCAAAAGTTTTGCCCTATTAAACTACCTTATGCACAGTTCACCTCAAGTTTCAGATCTTCCAGGAGGATTGAATACGATTCCTCATGGCTTAAAGTATCGGGTTGTGTAGAAAATTTAATTTGAATGTTGGATAATTTCTGTTCATTATAGTAGTCATTTAGTGCAGTACAAGTCTTTGTATAGGTAACTCTTTAACCTATTATTTCTTTGCCTGCAGAGAGAAGAATTGCTGCTCTGTCCCCAAATCCCGCTTAGGTGCTGTAGGAAAGGAAGTAGTTGTACAGCTAACCGACGCTAGTTTGAGCTACCTCTCGTCCTTTTGCTTTCGCCTTGCTTCTCTGGCTTGTACCTATCTTTCACAAAATGGCGAGCTAATTGCAAATAAAGAAGTTTCCTATATTAAAAACTGTACTGTGTAGTTCTAAGTTTATACATATAGAGTCTAGTAAGCTGAGGCTCAAAGGTCGAATGTTCCTGATGCCTGCGCAGAGGAATTATATGTCGGTAAAAGTTCTAGGAGTGTAAACATGATAGAAAGTTGAGGTATTTTATATTACAGTGTGACTATAAATGATGCCATGGTGAGAGTTGATTTTTTTTCAAGGCGAGGCCAAGAATTATCATATTTGACAATTTTCTCATATTGCTGAGTGTATGTTCTGTTATTTTAAGTTTGTGCCTATACTTCATCACCTAGACTCCCGTGTGGCTCAGCCGACACATCGAAGCCATGTGGCATCCCGCGTGGAGTAGAATCTACTAGAGTCCAAACAATCTGACCCGTAGAAGCCCATTCTTACCGAAGCAGTTTATGAGGCTGACCCCCTTCCGAAGTCCCTTTGCTAAAGACAAATCTATAATCGAAACAAAACTTCTTTGAGGAGATGGTGATGTTCAACGAAGTAGAATCAGATGCTCAACTAAGATTGATGACGATTTACATTTGAAAATTTTGAATATATGAAATCATTTTAAAATGATTGATTGAACTTTTGTAATGAGTAGAGAGGTCAATTTTATCAGCATAAGTTAGGGGGTGGCCACTTCCCTTTTGAGACATTTAATGCGCTACAGGCTAGTGAAGTTAAAATTGATGCTACATGAGGGAAGAAATGGTGAGGGGTTAGGCAGGACCATCTCATCTTCCGCCCAAATATGAGGACGATGAAGATGAAGATTTTGATGAACCCCAAAGACCTGGTGAACTCGATGACGACGATGAAAACTTGCATTTTTCACAAGAGCTGAGAAATGCTCCTATCTCGAGTCACTATGTGCTACCAAAGATACCAAATTATGATGGAAGAAGTGACCTGGCTAAGCATTTGAATAGTTACAAAACACACATGAGTCTAAGAAGCGTCACCCCCGCCGTCAAATGTAGAGCCTTCCATCTAACTTTAAGTTGGGCAGTCGAAATTTGGTACAATATGATATCCCCAGGGAGTATTAGGAGTTGGCTAGAGTTCAAAAGTACGTTCCTGAAACGATTTGCTGTAAGGAAGGAGAGGCTCATATCCAACGTCTCCAAGACATGAAGCAACAACTCGGGGAGATGTTGAAGAGTTTTTTTTTTTTTCCTCTCTTTACTAACGAGATGACATATTGTGTGCAAGTCACTGATCGGGAGGCGTCCGCACTACGAGGAGGGTTAAACATGAACACCCTCTTCTGGAGGAAAGTACAGAATCAAGACCTTACCAGCTACGACATCTTATTAGAAATGATAAGGCGTGAGATTAATCACCGAAATAGAGCTAGAAAGGGTCTTCAGCCCCCGCAAAGACAACGTGGAAGAGAACCCACCTCTCACCTAGTGGACAACCAATGGAACCAGGTGGTAATGAAGTTCCCAATTTCGGGCAAACACTTGCCACAGCCACATTGAACGCATTGCCTACGTTGGCCTATGATGAAATGACCCCTAAAACCAATATGAGGCAAACTGGATCCAAACACTGGGCCCCCAAAGAGGGAGAGGTCGAGGACAGGGTTTGAAACAAAGGAATAAGCCAAACACCTCTTAGTATTTCACTTATCATCATTCCTACAATCATGACACAATAAACTGTTGAGACATAGCCCAATACCCTAGGCAGGTGAACACATGAAACAACCAATTAATGATTGCTCTCCAAGGGACATGCCTTGCCTAAGCAGGATCAAAGGCCTAGGCGTGACTATGCTAGGTCCCCCGTCGGGAGCCATCCCCACGACGAAGGGAATGCGATAGAGAAAGGCCTAGGAGGGCACAATGCCAACGTAGGAACCTCATGGCCGATATGGAAGACGTTCATATCTATGTTGGGGGCAATACAAGGAGCTCACAAAAGAACTATGCTAAAGAAGCCAATGACCTTCCAAAGATTAGCTGCAAGTGAACATTATTTCTCGAAGGCGATTACCACACATTGCCTTTACTTAGTAAGATGCCGAGGGTGTACACTTTTCTCATTGTGATGCCTTCGTGATGAGGCCGTTATGGCTCTTAATGGGTTGAAATGGTTACTGGTTGATAATAGTAGCTTTGTCAACATCCTTTTTGGAGCCACTTTTGACAAGATGATCGTTGAACCCCAATTAAACACATCACAACCCCATTGTACGGCTTCACCGTGAAAACCCAAAGATTGGCTAACAAAGAGGGGGGTAAATTGGTTATTAAAACTTTTTCGTTAATTACTCTAATCTAATGAACACACAAATGATAGAGAAATAAACCAAACACAAGTAAACACATAAATGAAACAATATGAACTTGCTCAAAGTAAAAACGTTAAGTAAAAGGGTTAGAAAGTGCAAACGATATAATATGGAGGTTCGATCCAATGCAATGATCTACGTCCTCCGTTACCAAGCTCTCCTGCACGAGCAAGGCCTTTTTCACTATGTTGATTGACTTATCGTGCAATCCAACCCTTTACAAAGCTTCCGGTGACTTACAATCAAGGATCACTGATCCTTTTACAATGTTGAGCTTTCCGGGACCTCAACCCGACCTACAATCTAAAATGAATTTACAAGAGAAATTTTCTCTTCTTATCTAATAATAGATTCAAAGATGAGTACAAGAAGAGAAGAGGAAAACACTACAATAGATGGCAAATAGTATAGCTCAAAGTGTTTAGGTTGAAAAGCTTTTTGATGAAATAAGAATTTTCACAAAGTTTTAATTGTTCAAAAAGCTTTTCAAGAATTTAATGCTTTTGATCTTCTAAGGATAGAAAATAAGGTTGTTGGGATCAATAAAACCCTCACTTTAATGCTCAAGAAAAGTTGTTACAAATGAAAAGTGAGGTATTTATAGCACTCAAACATGTCAAAACTCTGTCCATCCAGATAAGGCATCCGGATGTCCGGATCATGTAAACAACTAGCCGTTTGAAAGTGTTAACACGGTAAAAAAAGTGACCGTTGGAGGTCATCCGGACGTCCGGTTCTTCATCCGGACGTCAGATGGGCATTTTGCCCCCCGGACGTTTTCTTATGTAATTTTTTGTTTGATGCAATTTCTTGAAGTACTTTCTCACGTATTATTTTCAAGGTAAGTGACTCGATAAAGATTTTATGCATGCATTTGATTTTAAAAATAATGTCTTATGCATAAAAATTCACTTTGAGCTCTTGGTGATTATTTACCAAGTGTTGAAGCATTTTACCTTTACATGAATGTGAAACTTCTAAGTACTATGTTTTGAACATCTTGACGTGCATTGTTTGACCATTCATCGACTTTTGTCTCGATTCTTGTCAAGGCTACTCTTTGCGGGTTTTGCAATATTGTCCTTCATAGCCTCGATTTGCGAATTTGTTTCTACGTCGATCTTCGTACGCAAATTACTTGACCTCGAATTTCGTGTCATCGATTCTATGCAATGATCACTGTAGACACTTGAAATCAATTTGTTAAAAATAAAAATAATTTGTTTGTGAGAATTAAAACCAGACGTCAACCAAATGTCAACAATTTTTCCCTTTTTGATTAGACAAACAAGAGATAATTTGCAATATAAGCATCGAAACAAATTGTTGTATGTTCCCCCTATCAGTGTGCGTAAAAAAAATTGATATACGGCTTAGACGAATGTTTCCCCTATCGATAAGCATATAGCTATTTAATTGTTTCTCCTATCGTTATGTCATATGTTTGTCGTATATAACCACGCATAATTATATGTTTATTGTCGTATATAACCATGCATAATTATCTATTTATCTTCCCCCTTTTAGCATAAGCAAAAGGATATAATTGAAAAGGCATGTTATCAACATTCAAAAGATAACATACTAGTCGAACCATAGGAGTTCACATACATAGGAAAAGATAAACATAAACAACATGTAAAATACTAAAGGAGCTAAGGTGCCGAAGGTGACGGAAAGCGAGCATCGAGGGCAGCAAAGAAAGAATCATGTCGATCCTGGAGGGCAGTCTGTTGTGCCTGAAACTGAAGTAGCAAACTCCCAAAGCTATCGACGGTGGCAGTAAGAAAATCGATGTGCACATGGAGGAGGTTGAATTGCTCTTCTACGAAAGAGAGATCAGTGGATAGACGAGGTGCACTGGATGCAGGAATATCAGCAAGAGGGATAGGAGCATCTTCAGGGTCACCTTCAGATTCGTCCTTGAAGGGTAGAGTTGAGGGGCCAGAGGTAGCGTCAAATCCCTTAGTTCTAGCCACCCATCGCCCATGATCTTTTACTATTTTCATCCGTTTGAGGGTTTGTATATTAATAGCGTCGGTAGGGCATGGTTTAATAAAAGTTTCACCCTCAAGAGGAACGTCGAAGTGTTGAGAAATTTTCATTAGAAGCATCCTGTAAGGTAGTGCTTTAGTGTGTCGTGATGCATACACAAGTCTCATAACCTCTATAGCAATAGTAGGAAAATCCAATTTTCGCCCAACCAATATAGAGTCGAAAATAAAAAGATCGAAGTTACTCACTTCGTCTTGGTGAACTTTGCGCGGAAGAATAATTTTAGCAATAATATTTTGTAAACCTTCACACGGGAGACTTAATTGGTTGGCGTTAATCTTGTTGATATTCTCGAAGTTTCTCCCTGTAACTCGACAACATGCCTCGGAGGGGTTATAGCCGTCGTAAGTAGGATGTGCTTTATGAACAAAAATTTGTAGGTCACACGGTTGAAGTTCGAGAAGCTCACGAATGAGTGCTTTTGTGATTTTAATCCGAGTGTTTTTAAGAAGACATGTGATTGTGTCGAAACATGGTTCAAAATGCATGTCTTTGTAAAATTCTTTCATAAGGCGTGAGTATGCGTGGTCTTCCAAGGTATACACGGATACTGATGAGAACCACGTAACAACGAACACTACACAACCTACAATGAGATGAAGATCCCAATAAAGTCCAAAAGATAATCTTGATTTTTAGTTTGAACCAAGAATTAAATTAATCAAGCAACCAATCAAAAACGGTGTTTGAAAAACCTCTTGATTACACAATACGTTGATCCGCACTCGGTGTTGAATGCCACAAGATTCCTCTTGATAAGTTCAAATTGTTCTAAGAAGAACGTAGTTGAAAAGCACAATAACATCTCATATATATCTCAATAATAAATTTGTCAAAAAGTTCATACATTGAATAATAAAGTCGTATTTATACTAATGGCCAAAAAATCTAGTATAAGCGTAATTAGGTTACAAAACATTGTAAAACTGGAAAGAAAATAGAATTCTAGTCTAACAAAGAAATTCGCGAAAAAATGAAAGTTTTCCGCCAACTTGTTCTCGGCATGTTTCTGTGCGAGTACCATGAGCTCACATAACCTTGTGCAGAATTTCATGTCATTTTCGGAATGTACTCATGGACGAAAACCGGACAACCGAGTTGAAAGTTATGCCCGTTTTCATCCACGCTGCTCGTTTTCTTTCCAAATATCTTCTAAACCTTGAATCCAACTCGTTTTGGCTCCCGAACTCTTTACGAAACTTGAACCTTGGCTTGTAAACTTCTTCAATTTGGACTCCAAAACTCGACCAAGAGATTACATATCCCGGATCGTATTAGATACATATCCCATTTTTTTCAAAATATTATTCAATATGAAAAGCGGGAGCTTCTATAGTAAAATTGGGGAAATCGACGCTCTTACCGATGAGAATGGGTGACTTTTCGAAGGGATTCGACGTCTCCTCGGATTCCAAGTTCGTGTCTTATTCAGATGAAGACGGTTGAGGACGTTTCTTGATTTTCTTCATTCTTTTACCTCGTTAGGAGCTCAAATTGGAGGAGAAAATTCGAAACTAAGGTGTAGGGTTTGAGTCTCGTTGCCAAAAATGCCAAGAAAAGTGAAATTGTATATGAAATAAGGGTAGGTATTGATTGGGTGATGGATTTTCACATTTTAATTTGAGGATTTGGTAGAGAATACGTAATTTGCAATTAGGGCTTCGAGTTGGAGAAGAAGAGGGCAATTTTGAAGCGAGTTCTTGTGAGGAATAAAATTATGAATTTAGCAATAAAAATAGGTTTGGATCAAATGGTGAATGTTTGTGAGTGATTTTCAAGTGAGTGCAGGGAGAGAGTTCGAGAGAAGAAGAAGAGGAAGTGGAGAAAAGAGACTAAAATATCGATTTAAGATGCCTCAGATCCGACGATCCGGACGTCCGGATGACTAAACTTAGAAAAGTTCGTCCATCCGGACATAGATGTTCGGACGTCCAGATGAATTGAGGGTTTGTCCGGATGGCCTGATTTTTTAATTTTTTCAAGGGTTTTGTTCAATTTGGGCATCAACTTCATCAATAATTCATAGTCCTCTTCTAATATGTGAGAAACGGTCTTGAGTGAGAGGCTTAGTGTCGATGTCGGCCAATTGATTTTCCATATCGACGAATTCAAGTAAAATATCCCCCTTTTGAACATGATCTCGAAGAAAATGAAGTCGTATTTCAATATGCTTAGTTCGAGAGAGCAAAATAGGATTTCTGGACAAGTTAATGACACTAATATTATCACACATAATAAGAACATGATCATAGGATAAGTGATAATCATTTAAAGTTTGTTTCATCCAAAACACTTGTGCACAATAACTTGCCACCGAGATATATTCGGCATCGACCGTAGATAATGCTACCGAATTTTATTTCTTACTAAACCATGATACTGGAGCAAAGCCTAGAAAGTGACAAGCTTCACTAGTATTTTTACGATCGATTTGACATCCGGCCCTAGAGGTGGCAATTGAGCTGAGCGGCTCGTTGGCTCGCCCGTTCGGCTCGTACTGTTCACGCCCACCAGCCGCTCGGCTCGTAAAAAAATGAGCCCGAGCTCGAGCCGAGCGGGGTGGCTCATGTGACGAGCCGGCTCGTGGCTCGTGGGGGTAAACGAGCCACGAGCCGCT